>PDNA01000200.1:0-55947 GCA_002573605.1 Polytolypa hystricis UAMH7299 | reverse complement strand
TTTCGAAATGTAATGCATGATATCGTGTGTTTGGCGCTCGCGGGGCGGGGGGGGGGGGCTACTGACTGGATGTAGAGCACGTTACAACAATATAAGAATTGGAGTATACGAGTAGTAATATATCTGTGCAGCAATTATTTGAGACTACTGGATCTTCCAACGGCCACGGGTGATGGATGCTGCACGGCGTCTTTTTTTCCCACCCCGGCCAAAGCCAAAAGTCGCCGACTCGATTGTCCGACTAACTACTCTCACTCTCCTTTTCACAAGCCAGCTTGAACTGCCTTTTAAAAGGCACAGAGCGGGGGAGTCTATGGCCAATCAAGAAAAACACAGCTGCGATATTTTTAAAATCCAAAAATCATCGGGGGAAATGACAAGAAGCTTTTGGTCTCATAGTATGTGTGGTAGAGAACAAACTGCACCCCTCCATCACCACAAGTGTATGTATGTAAATATATTCCTTCCAAAATAACATACTTCGCATAAATAGCCCAGTATAATAATGGGGGGCTGATATGCACAACAAAAAGAACAAGCAAGGAAACAAGCTGGGGACTCGGAGCGGCCCGTCCAAGCTGATCAAAAGGGCGACATTCTTAGCTCATGATCATGGTATGTGAGTGAGCGACTGGAACTAGGATTTTGTCTTGCTTGCAGACAGGAGGGTTGACTGGCCATTTCAACCTTGGGAAATGTAGACCCGATGTTCAAGATGTTCGTATCCTGACAGAAGCTGCAAAAGCAAAGCACAATCTGTCAAGGGTAAGTACAGCGCGTGCCTGGCAAAAAGTTTGAATACATCACCCTTGTCATTATGAGGACGTTGAACTATAAATGAGGCAACTTTTCTAACTTGAAGAAGTAATAATATCGGGGGATTCAAAGTTGTTGCACTCTGTGGTTGGATAGTCGGGAAAAGCTAAATAGACATAGAGCGAGTAAGATTTCGCAAGGAACCCTCCACGTCCCCCCGCCAATTGAAAGATCGAAATATTGCTCTATCATAGATGGAATTATGCCTTCCAAGTTCTCCAGAGCCAATCCGTGCCTTGTTCATGCAGCAGAGATGGAGCAAGAACTCGACAGTGGCCAGTCAGAGGCGTTGAGGGGATCGGGCGGCAGCGGGTTCAGCTCCGCCGATATGCCCGTCATTTGTCTAGAGGCATTGATATTGATGCAACAGTTCCAGCTTTGAAGGTGCAACAAGGACGACAAGTCCAATATTATTTTGTCATCATCCATGAATCAGTCACAATGCTTTCCTACGAGCGGCAGTTCTTCGGAGGATTAGCTGTGCGGAGAGAGTTACATCCTGCTGCTGGAGACCTTTGACGCAGATTAAAAAACAAAAAGCGAGGGGGGCTGGAAGCTGCAAGTTACGGTACATGTGGGGTAAATTCCCACTGTCCGGGCGGTCTGATTGGCCAGTTCCGGCTTCCTTGTCCGTAACGGAGACGGAATGGAGAACGCAGTGAATCTGGGCCCTCTTGAGTCTTGAGTCTTGAACGGGAATTGTCATAATTCTGGCATACATCGCATAATAAAAGTAATCTTTAGACGCGGCTTGATGAGTGGCCCTTTGCTTTTATTATTTAGTCTCCATCGAGAAAGATGATAATGGTGATTTATGTGTATGTATGTACGCATTGTCTGGGAGAAGAGAATGTTGAGAATAAAGATAGATATTGCTGATCACTTTATTCTTCCTTGCTCAGGCGTTTAGAATAAAGCAAGTTCCTGACGGGATATATATCGAGCGTTAGAGTAACAAGGAACACCAACACGAGGATTGCCGTACAGAGTAGACCGTACGAAGATTAAAAAGAAGAAGAAGAAGAAGAAGAAGAAGAAGAAGAAGAAGAAGTAGGAGAAGGAGAAGGAGAGGAGTAGTGAACATAGTTGGAAGATGACAGTTAGGGATGGGATGTATAGTCACTACCCCGTAGATAAATCTCCCTCTATCCACAAGAGACGAGAACGGGAGCGAGAACCTGCGACCTGGGTCTCATGTCCTCGCTGTGCCTCTTCATGTCTTTTATCCAGAGTTCATGTTTCGGCATCTCTTCCAGCGAACTCTATTATACAGAGGGCCCTTTTCTTTTATTGCCTGGTCCAGTGTTAATCGATCCCGGCTTTTTACCCGCTGCGAGTGAGCTAGTTGGGACTTACTTCGCTGGCCCCCCCCAAATCATGCCCATTGCCCATCGCCGCCTGCCCTCGCCAATAGTTGTCCCCTCCTCCACCCTCTCTGCTGCTGCTCCGTCTCCCTTCTCTTTGCTCTCTTCAACCTCCTTACCTCCTGTCAAAGATACTCAGATCTTCTGTTCTCTCATTCTTTAACTGTTATTATTATTCTTCTTCTACTCCACTGTACTTCCCATCCCTTCGAGGACCCAGGTACACAGACACGTTCGTTTTCTTCCAACGTGGTTTCCTTGGGGCGGCATGTCCCACGGTCCAGCCCTTTGATTTGTGGATCTTATCGTGTGTTGTGTGTGTGTCAGCGCCTATCTGTGCCATCTTGAGCCCCCCCCGATTCGACTCGACAAGGAACAACGGACTGCCCTCTCCTCTCTCCTCTCTCCGCCTGCTCGCTCTTGTCCCAGCTCTGGCAACACATTCGTTTCTTGTTGCCGCTGAGCCAGCCTGTGTCTGCCGTTTGATAAGCACCTCCCTGTCAGATTTTTTTTTTTTAAACGAGATTACGCCTTGTTGAGAATGCGATAAACTTCAGACACATCCCCTTCTTTTTGTCCCCTTCCACACGCTCTTCTCGAAACCAACAGCACCGCGTCTGTCGACAGGCACGGACTAAGCCATGTACTCTCAATCTTCCGTCCCGCTGACGACAATCAACTCCAAGTCTGTCCTGAATACAAAAGGCGGAACCTTTGCGGCCGCTGCTTTCCAATACACAGAGGACCAACCCTCGACCGACGACCCCCAATACCAAACTCACCATACTTACGACCAGAACTCGACCACATCTGGAAGAACTCGCGGTGAAAGCGACGGATATTCTACTAAACACACAATGTCATTAGACGACGGTATGTTAATCTACTGCGACGCTTCTTGTTTGGTTTAGATCTTTTCTCTCGCTGACCACGACACAGGCTACACATCTCCGACCGAGTCCCCACCTGCGCTCTACGTGCGAGCTCTCTACAACTACACAGCAGACGACCATACAAGTCTCAGCTTCCGTCAGGGCGATATCATACAGGTGCTTAATCAGCTGGATACCGGATGGTGGGATGGCGTGATCGGTGATGTCCGCGGCTGGTTCCCGAGTAACTACTGTGCCGTAGTTTCGGGTCCAGACGACATGGGCCCTCTAGCCCACCATGGCCACGATGGCGATACCAGTGCGGAATCGGGCACGGAGGATGAGTATGAAGACGATGAAGATGCCGATTCAGATGGTAACCTGAGGGATGAACAGTCGATTCTCCCCATCGAAGGAGCGAGAGGCGGAGACCAGGAAGAGGCTGCGTTCTGGATACCTCAGGCCACTGCTGACGGGCGTCTATTTTACTTCAACACTTTGACGGGCCGAAGTACCGCGGAGCTCCCCCTTGAAACTCCATCCTCGATCAACGAAACGGGTCCACGAGACCGTACCAATATTTATGTTCCTGATCAGACTCGTCCTCCTCCAGAATTAATGGTTGGCGGCATTGACCGTGATGAAGACGACTACGATGGTTCGGCGTCAGAGGCTGAAGCCGACTCTCTGATGCACGCATCACAGGGCTCTAAAAGACATCGTCGTTCCTTTGTTGATGGCGTTTCTCCGGCCACCTCGATGGACTCAATGAATGAGTCTCCAATCTCCAAAGCACATGGATCCATGTCTGCAACTCATCCGACTTCCCACACCGCTACCGTCTCCACAGCGCAACACACTGAACGCCCCGCCGCTCTCTCTATTTCATCCACTATTCCTCGATACTTTCTCGACGATCCCTCTACAACACCACTTACATGGAATAAGCTAGTTACAAACATGCGACAGGCAATTGATGCATATCGACGAGCTATTCTAGATGGCGAGCGCTCACAGTATGTAAGCAGGGCTGAAGATATTTCTGATCATTTGCGGATGCTGCTCGCAGCTGGCTCGGACACAACCGACAACCATTCTGGAAACCCTTCAATAATTTCTACAAACAAGGCATTATACCCCCACTTTCGAGATATGATGTCCAAATTCTCCAAGCTCGTACTTTCCTCCCATATCGCAGCAGCCGACTGGCACGGCCCTGATTCCGACTCGAAGTGTTTACAAGAAGCAGAAGGAGTTTTACATGGTGTCTTTGGTTATGTCGAGGTAGCGAGACAACAGCGAGGAGACGATATCCGCCGTTTAGTCCCCGGATTCGTCCAGGGCTCCTCGTCAGGCGGTCACTGGAAGAATAACAACCTCGGCTCCGGCGATCCTACTTCGTTTCTGGACAACGACAACACGCGCGATACGAGCGACTCCCCGTCGGCGCCATTCGACTCCAACCTACTGAAGCGAATTGAAGACCTCAAAGACGCAGTCGTGGCAAGTGCGCGCCGGCTGGAGGAGCAACTAACGCTCAAGGAGAAGATTGTGACACCTGCAAGACACGCTACTATTGGAGATGCTGTATGCTCTGCAGGATGTGGGGTGGTGGAAAAATTCCAGCCATGGATTGCGACGCTTGAATCCCTTGATCTTTCCCCTCTCGGTAGGGGGTTGCAAAACCCACAACTGCAGGACTTCAGTCTGCAAAAACAACGAGCGTACGATGGCGTTGCCGATTTGGTACTTAGCTGCCAGGCGGTGTCTGCGCCTTTGAGTGACGAGTGGGCTGAGTTCAGAGACGATCCTCTGGAGACACGACTGGCCAACGTTAGGGCTGTTTCCCGCCAGTTGGAAAAGTTTATGTCTCAGATCGTGTTCTCCCTGACACTTCTACTTGAGCAATCACCAGCTGAAGGCGGTGGCAGCTATGGCTCGGAACCACCCACGATATCCAAAGTTCCGGCGGCATCAATTGGTGTTCCTTCGTCATACCCAATTGATGGGCGTCCTATGGTAAAACCGAGAGCCAACATGGAGAAGGCGCATCGCTTCTTTGGCGATGCGCCACCAGTTGCGGTTCAAATCCCTCCACCTGAACCGATAACACCCTGGTTCTTGAAAATCGATCACGAGGACGAAGTTTTCTATGATGTCAAGAGCGATGTTCCGCAACTCAAATGCGGTACCCTTGCTGGGCTGGTGGAGCAATTGACCCGCCACGACAAACTCGACACATCTTTCAACGCTACATTCCTGCTTACCTATCGCTCTTTTACCACTGCGTCCGAACTTTTTGAAATGCTTGTACACCGATTTACGTTACAGCCCCCTTATGGCCTCAGCAGGGATGAGCTACAAATGTGGACGGACCAAAAGCAGATTCTGATCCGCATCAGAGTCGTCAACATCCTTAAGAACTGGTTCGAGAACTTTTGGATGGAGCCTAGCGACGAGACCAATATGCGATTACTCTCTCGCGTGCACGCATTTGTCAAGGATGCCGTCGCCACGACCAAGATACCCGGCTCATCGCAATTGCTAAGCTTGGTTGACCAACGTATGAGGGGCCAAGATCCTACGGCCAAGCGTCTTGTTCCGACAATGAGTGCGCATGCGCCTACGCCAATTGTTCCGAAGAATTTGAGAAAGCTCAAGTTCCTGGACATTGACCCTACTGAATTCGCGAGGCAGCTGACTATCATCATGGCGCGCCTGTATGCCAAGGTCAAGCCTACGGAATGCTTGAATAAAACCTGGCAGAAGAAGCTTGCGCCGGATGAGCCTGACCCAGCGTCGAACCTCAAGGCGCTAATTCTCCACTCGAATCAACTTACTAATTGGGTTGCGGAAATGATATTAACGCAAACAGATGTTCGGCGAAGGGCAGTCGTGGTTAAACATTTTGTTGCAGTTGCAGATGTATGTATTCCTCCCCGTTTTGCCCTTCTCCCTATCGCTGCCATTATTCATCCCATGTGGCGTCTACCCCTGTCTAATCATTTGACTAATCTGAAATGCAGAAATGCCGTTCCTTGAACAATTTCTCTGCCTTGACTTCCATCATTTCGGCGCTTGCAACTGCACCCATCTCTCGATTGGCTCGCACGTGGGCACAAGTGAGCGCTAAGACGAATGCCACACTGGAGCAAATGCGCGATCTGATAGCAAGCACGAAGAATTTTGCAGAGTATCGCGAGGCTCTTCACTTGGCGAATCCACCTTGCGTTCCATTCTTTGGTAAGTTTGCGCCGTCCCCTGTTCTTCTTGGGCGGGTGTTGCTCCCACGTGGGGGGCGTGTGGTGTCATCGAGTGGCAATATGCTAACCTAAGTGCGTGCTCTCCTAAAGGCGTCTACTTAACGGATCTTACGTTCATTGAGGACGGAATCCCGTCGCTAACACAATCCCACCTGATCAATTTCAACAAGCGTGCAAAGACTGCAGAAGTGATTCGTGACATCCAACAATATCAAAATGCGGCATACCAGCTGCAGCCGGTGCCCGAGCTGCAAGAATACATTCTGAGCAATATGCAAGCTGCGGGAGACGTCAACTCGATGTACGACAAGAGTCTGGAAATAGAGCCCAGAGAACGCGAAGACGAGAAGATAACGAGGTATGTCAGCTTCCACGACCCGGCGATGTTCGCCCTGATGGGAGCAAGATAAGAGGTTTTCTTATTCGCTATTCTCTTACCCACTACCCACCTTTGTACACCCCCAATTTTAAACCCCAACCCCACCCCCTTCCCCCCAACCCACATATGCCTGCCCACTGTACCCTGTATCCGTGTGTGCGCAGGGCTGGCGCTTCTATTTGCTGGTGTTACCGTGCGCCTACCTTGTGCCCACACGAGAAAGCCACACCACCCAAAGCAAAGCAATCGACCCACCCCGATGGCTCCTTTGCTGGGGCCCAGATGGCGGCACGTGCGCTGGATCAGAAGACTATTTGCGGATCCCAGAAAAGCAAAAACAAAACGTCTAGAAACGCCAAGACAGTTGTCATGTGCTTTTTGTGGCGCAGCGGGAAGCCCAATTGTCCTTTCTTTTTCCTTTAGAGAATGGGAGACGGAAGAACGGCGCGGAGAGAAACAGAGAGCGCGCGAGAGCGAGAGAGAAAGCCTTAAGAGAGACTTGAGAAGGGGGGGGTGGGATAATTATTACAAAGCAGGTGCTACGAGCCACCTGCTAATAAAGTTGCACAACAACTACTTGCTACTATCTCCACTACTGATCTATGCCTGTCGCACTATCGCACTATTGAAATTTCAGCCTCCCCTCTCATTGGCCGCGTGGGGGAGTTCATTCTAGAACATGCCTGGTTTTCTTCTTGCTAAACCAGCAACCGATGTGGCTAACCTTGTCTCTTTTTACTTTTTGTAGACTGCTCTCGGAATCAGGCTTTCTGTAGCCTCGTTCAACCCCAACCCCCCTCCCCCCGGATACGGTACCCGCCATTTCTACAGCCCCCATCATCCAGGGATGTCCATTATATTAAAAAAGAAATACCCCGCAGCTCCGCCAATCGCGTTTCCGCTGTTCTTGTTGGCGCTCGTGCCCACTGCAACCGCAGAAAGTGTGTCTGTATGTATGTACTATGCAGGACCATGGATTTCCGGGATCGTTCTACAGCGAACCATGCGCGATCGCTGATCGTGGCAGAAAGCCCCAGCCTTGCTCGCAAACCACCTTGGTCCCAATCTGTCGGGATCGGGGGTTTTAATTTATATTTCGACAGGGAATGCCGCCAAAAAATAAGCCATCCGCCAGCGCTCCCCGACTTTCCGAAACAGACCAGAGCAAAACAAGCAATATTGCCGTTGTTTTCCTCTTTGCCTAAATCGGACTGGTCGCTGGCGTTGGTGCATCGCACTGCATGGTTCCGCTTCCAAAAGAGAACATTCAGTCGTGAGCCCTCTTTTTTATTATTATTCACGAGGCGAACAACGACAGAATTAATTATCGCGTGACGATTACACGACGGGAGATGGCGGGGTTAAATAAACTGCCGGGGTTTGATGAATCCTTTGCTTTTTCCGACTCCGCCTTTTCTGGCGTTGGACCGGGGTGGAGACCAAATTGATGGGGTTGCACGCCTTAGTAGTACCCACAACACGCAGGTCACACACTAGAACACTCCTCCCCGCACCATCGCCCTGACGGCTGACGCCCTCTCACCCCCCTCCTCTTTGTTTGCGGCTTATGCTGTACTGCAGGATTCCTCGACAGCACGTCGGCTATTGACGCCACAACCCGCTCCCAGCAAACGGCTATCGCGCCCAGCACCTTCGGCTTTGACTCCCGGTTCTCCATCCCTAACCTCGCCCCTTTTATAATCACTGAAGGGATGGGAAGACGGTTTTTTATAAGAGAATCTTGTTCAGATCTGAGAATTATGGGTCGGAGATTGATTTTTCGTGTCGTTTCGTTTTATGGTGTTTATTTTTTTTATTTTTTTTAGACATGTGTCCGGTCGTTGTGTCGCGATCGATTCTAGAATACTCGCTCTTGATTTTTATTTTTTCCGTTTATTTTTCATGCTTCTTCTCCTTTTCTTTGTCGTGCAATCGCAAGCCATCGCTGTCTCCCGCTCGGGGGTCTTCTCGAATCGGGCGGTGAGGGAACTAGCTGCCATTATGGACACCTACATCAAAGCGAGTACACGAAGAAAATGCGACACTGAGCGAATTTATGTACAACGTGCCTTCCCTATGTTGGACGTTCGAAAACAAACAGTTTTTGGGCGGCGACTTGTGCCGCGCGGTCTGTAACCCGATTGTTGCGCTTGAGTACAGGGACCTGTTGTCCGTTGCGCGGACTGTGGGGCAGTTCTCCTCTTACTCTTTGTCTTGTCGTTGTCGTTGTCTTATTTTATTATCTTTTTCTTATATATAACGAAGGGAGAAGAGAGGGAATATGCTATGGCTTTATAAGTCTCTGTTGATTTATGCCTTTTTTCATTGCCTACTTTTGTTTGAATTCCTGATTTTAACTTGTTATTTATTTGTGTTGATATTTCTGAAGAGTGAGGGCAATTTATGAGCATGCTACGTATATATGGGGTCTCGTTTTATTAGTTTTATTGTTGTTCATGCAAATGGGGTTTTTATAAAAAAAACCTTGATTGCAGCTTCGATCTGTCAAAATCTCACCAGGCACAGCAGGTAACTACTTCAGCTTGGTGTAGCTAGCCCACCTAGCCAGAGGTACTAGCCAGAAGGTCAAACTAAAGGCTAGCAAATTTGCACTACTTGCTGTACCTAGGTAACTAGCAATCTGTCTATCCTGAGTACATCACAATTCCCCTCTCCTCGGACCGATTTGATAGTATACATATCCCTGCATGTTTCAAAGTAATAGTAAATAGCCCTACATGCCCTGGCTGGCTGGTAGACAGGGGGGCTTAGTTTCTCACTGAGAAAATAAATTAAAACAACAAGTCTAGCATGGATGTCATGTTTGATAGTGAGGTTATCAAGGCTGTGGGTTTGTTAGAAACCAAGATCGTTCCCTGGCTGGGATATTGCTTTTTTCTCGCCCCATGTGGCTTCCTAGGAAGTACTAGTCTTGATGCTTTCCCCTCTCGTCGTGAGATATCGTGGTGGTTTTTGCTCCCCCTTCGTCCGTTGCACATCTGGAGGTTATTAGCGATTAGCGTCTGAAAGAACCTATATATTTGCACGATTCGCTATAATTCTATTCCCTCGTCATTCTGCTTTCTTATGCCATCTCGAAATAACTACAGACTCCTCCGACGCTCCTTTGTTTTTTTTTTTTTTTGGTTGAAAACGGTACACGGACTCGATGTTGAAATCATTCTGATTTCGCTGCTGGCCCTGCTGTTGGGGTGATGCGGAGCGTTGGCAGGGTCAAGGGTGAATGAACGAACGAACGTGCGAATGGGGATATGACAAGGTTCTTGTTTATAAAGCAGCTGCTGCAGCAGCAGAAACAAGATTATGTGTCTCAGCCGATCTTTTTACGAAAACGACTTCGAAACTAAGGATGTTTGGAGAGAAAGAAAAAAAAACACTCCTTTTGGGAATCGGCTAATTGTAGCATGCTCTGAGGAAATTAGGACATTACACAAACCGAGAGGAGCAGAAACAGCAGGCCAAATTGGGTTGAGATAGCGTGTAAAAGGGGATGCTATCACAGAGAAAAAAACGCAGCTGATGCTATGGATAAATAGTAGTATCAGTTCCCATACTTATTACCCTTTCCAAATTGATCCATGCCAGTGAATTGATATTGGAAACCCTTGACACTCTCAGACAAAATAACAGAGTCCATAATCAAGGATAGGTGTGCATATTGCTGTGAGAGAGGGTAGGTTGGTATGCAACCTTACAAGACCATGCTTGCTGGGTATTTGTTCCTGATATCCAAGCATTCCTTGAGATGGAATTGGAGAGAATGTTCCAAATGTTCTGGGTAATTGAAAGCAGTCAAAAAGCCGGGGCTGCTGGTTATAAGTCTTTCTCGTTTCCCTCCTGCTAATGTCATTGGATGCAGTTGTGCCCTCTTCTCTAAAGACATGCAAACACAGCCACATGTGGTTCCGTATGAATCGAAGTTGATAAGGAGTTTCAAACTCTTGATCTAGGAGAAAGATAGAAGCTGTGGATGAGAACCATATCCAAATTGATTAAGAGCTGCAGGATACTTCTGCGCTGTCTGGTCCAGATCTCCCATCATAACCTGAAGAAAAAATGGATATATGTCAAGTCTCTCCAGGAGTCTCCTGTAGATGTCATAGCTACCGATGAGTTGTGGTCCGCGACCAAGTCTGATCATGTTTGATAGCGCTGATCTTCGGCACCGAGATAAAAAGGGTATATAACGCACACATGGGACAGCGCGCTCGTCTAGTGGGATCAATCACCCCCCTCTGTTATTTCGGGACTAGTAAAGAGATTGAATGAAGCGAGGAATCATGGACGCAAAAGGCTGAGAATGAACGCATCGAAGCGCCTCTCATCGAGAATAAAAAGAATTAGGGCTCGGGAGCAATCCGAGAGCCAGATTTCGGGATATTTGTTTCATTTCGGCTTTGGCTTGCATTTTGATCTGGGATCACCAAATGCTCACAATAGAAACCGAGACGCGTTCGTTTTCTTTCCCCTATAGAGAGCTATTCCCGCCCCATCATTATTGGCTATGAAAGCGAAAAAGAAGGGAGAGTAAATTTTTCCTCCTCTGACTGCCAGTGGCTGAGTGTTAATAAGTTTCTTGAGTAGCTTGCCTGGACAGTAGATAGCGGGCTGGAACGACGTGTTCGGGAGAACATACGGGAAGCCCGCGACCGAGAGGAAGCATTGGCGGGAAAAGTGGACATCGACTGATTTGCTAGAGGCCAACCTTGACGAACTTCAGCTTCAGCGTCAGTATTTGGATGTCAATCATTAACGGTGCTTGCTGCTGAAAGCTGATTATTGATGCACTGATCCTCTGCAGCAAGCAAAATCCAATGCCGAAGTAAGCCCGTTGCCAAGGAGAAGTGGAGTGGTGGATGATTAACCGCGCCACGTGATAATTAGCGCGGGCGTTTAAGGACCTTCAGCCTTGGTATTTCCAGAATTTTTCCACAAAAGCTTGTCTCAACCGCCACGCCATCTTGAGTTCGCAGCGACAATAACATGTTGATCGTGGCAGATGAAGCAGCGATGATTTACCTGATCTCTGATCGTTTCCGTTCTCCAATGATTCACATCCCAGGTGTCAGTTGCTGGTGTTTTCCTTTTTGCCGGATATTGCCACTAAGAGGAATCCACTTGAGATCAAATTCTGGTTGCCCCAGTCCGTCTTCTTCTCCAGCCGTAGTCCTTGGAACGAATAGTTATGAGTTTTTCGTGGCCAAGTGGAGAGGATGACGAAGATCACACTGCCAGTGGCATGGAGGAGTATGGAGAATTCTCAGCACCCAACAGCCAATCACAAAATTGAAACCTCACCGAGCCATGGTATTTTCCAGCCCGCATAGCTTTCCCGCAGGGCAGAATCCGGATCGCCCGGTAGCTTAGAGCTGCCGCTCTCCATATGATCCTGCCAAGGAGCGTATCATAGGCCAATATTCTAGCTGCAGATCCATTTTTCTTGGAAGAATGAGCCGTTGTTAGTCCCATGGCCCTTGAAAACCTGGTTTCTATTGTTTTCTAGAATGTTTAAACACAATTCCTTGCATCCACGGACAATGATAGGTCGTCGCTTTTATCCATGATTTTCTGCCACGAGGTTCCGGCATTCCGTGGGCCGATAAACCTCTCTTTTCCACCCCTGAATATTTTCCTCGCCTCTATCCAACTTCCCCTTTCTCCCATTCAGCCTGAAGTATAGACTGAGATCCCCACAATGTCCATGAAACAGCCCCATGGGGGCAGAAATGTCTTCACGCGTCGGTATGCGGAGTATAAAAGGCCTGGGCTTCCCCGCGTAGGGAAAAAAGAAACTGCACTCTAGAGGTGTTCGGGTCTCACTTTGCCCTTCTTGACTAGTATATCGGCTTCTTTGTGACTATAGAGGTGCAGAATGGATGCTACATTTTCTGAGAAGCGCGCAGCGCTGGCTGGTCCTGTTGGCCTCCAAGGCCTCGTCCACAACGGCAGGACGTTCATGATTGCTTTGTTCGCGTCCCTTGGAGGTCTCGTGTATGGATGTATGTCACCGCCTTGAGGAGAGATGGCAAATGTGAGGAGAAATCTGAAACTAATACCCGTGGCTAGATAACCAGGGAATGTTCAGTCAGGTCATGAAAATGCAGTCCTTTGTCCAACAGGTGAGTGCTCCTTTCCCTTCAGGATGTCTTCCATGACGGGATCGAGAAAACTGACAGCGCATCAAGACCAACGGTTATGCAGAACAAACCGGTACCGCACAAGGCCTCTTGACTTCGATTCTCGAACTCGGTGCCTGGCTAGGATCATTGATGAATGGCTATCTGGCGGATGCGCTAGGCCGCCGCTATTGTACACTGGTTGCTGTCGTTATCTTCGTGGTTGGAGTTATTGTCCAGGCTTGCACGCAGAATAAGGATTACGTCTTTGCTGGCCGTTTTGTCACTGGTCTCGGTGTGGGTAGCTTGAGTATGATTGTCCCACTTTATAACGCGGAGCTGGCCCCTCCGGAAGTCAGAGGCTCTCTCGTCGCTGTGCAACAGCTTTCCATTACGTTCGGTATCATGACTAGTTTCTGGGTAGGTTGTCGCATCGGAAGGCAGGACTCTGTGTGGTTGTTTCTTTGCTAATTTTGATATCCAGATCGGCTACGGTACAAACTACATTGGCGGAACGGGAGTCGGTCAATCTGATGCCGCGTGGCTCATCCCCGTGTGTCTCCAACTTGCTCCTGCCATCGTGCTGGGTGTGGGAATGGTTACCTTCATGCCACAATCCCCTCGCCATTTGATGAACCAAGACCGGGAAGAAGAATGTCTCCAAACGCTCGCAAAGCTCCGCGGCACGTCGCCCGATGACTTGATTGTCCGTGTGGAGTTCCTGGAAGTCAAGGCCCTCCGTGAGTTCGAGGTTAGGACGGCAGCGAAGAAGTATCCTCAGTACCAGGATGGGTCGCTCAAGAGCAACTTCATGATTGGATTGTATGATTATATGTCGCTCATTACGAATCCGTCGCTTTTCAAGCGAACTGCTGTGGCTGTATGTTTTCCCGATAGATTTGCAGTTAGCCAGTGAGGGTAATTGGAGTTTACTAACGCTGCTATTAGTGTTTGGTCATGACATTCCAGCAATGGAACGGTATCAATGCCATTAACTACTATGTAAGTTGCCCACTACCATCCCTAGATACACCTACATTCCAAATACTGACAGTATATTAGGCGTAAGAACAACTTCTGCCGCAATCGCCTTTATGTCGCATTCTCCTAACATAACTTGCTTTAGTCCCTTCATCTTCGACAGTTTCGGTCTTAGTGGAAACACCATCTCTCTCCTCGCAACCGGCGTGGTTGGCATTATCGAATTTGTCTTCACAATCCCCGCCGTCCTATGGGTTGACAAAATTGGCCGCAAGAAGATCCTTATTGCCGGCGCCATCGGCATGGCAAGTTGCCATTTCATCGTGGCGGGCATCATCGGCGCTTACTCAGACTCGTGGGACACGCACCCTGCCGCGGGCTGGGTGGCCGTAGTCTTTGTCTGGATCTTCATTGCGAATTTCGCGTACTCATGGGGTCCCGTGGCGTGGATCGTCGTTTCTGAAGTATTCCCGTTGAGCATGCGTGCTAAGGGTGTCAGTGTTGGCGGTAGCAGTAACTGGGTATGTGTTTCGAATATAGGTCGCCAATCCCATATCTTTGATTTAGCCCTTACCTAACCATTCTTTTCTCATCGACAGCTCAACAACTTCGCCGTCGCAATCTCCACATCTCCATTCATCGCCGCCTCCAACTTCGGCACCTTCATCTTCTTCGGCTGTGTCACCGTCCTCGGCGCCCTCTATGTCATCTTCCTCGTCCCAGAAACCAAGGGTCTAACCCTCGAGGAGATGGACGAAGTGTTTGGCGCCACGGGCATGGCTGCTGAAGACGATGCGCTGAAGAAGCAGATCGAGCAGGACTTGGGCCTGTATGATTTGTTGGCTTCGACTGAGGCGTATGCTGAGGAGAAGAAGGGCGATTTGAGTGCGTGAGCACCGAATCAGTGGGAGGATTGGCTGGGCTTAAGGAGTTCTTTTTAAAATTTTCTGGTTATCGGGACTAAGAAAATGTTTGCCTGTTGTCCTACGCAGATAGTTAGGGAATGTATTATATATGTATACGAAGTAAAGTATGTACTAAATAGAAGAGCTATATCCTAACTACTATGTAACCTCGACGATTCGACGAGTGTATCTGCTTGACACTGTCCTCGCTTGGACCCGGGATGGGGCAAAGCCGTGGCGTATTCAAAATGAACTACTATATATGCAAAATATTTAGCTTAGTTGAGCTTTGAGCGAGTAATATCTAAGCACTTAACATCTAGGTGGATGTGGATGTGAGTAGAGGCGTGAGGCTCACAGCATCGAAGTTTAGCGCGCGCTTAGCTAGTGCAGATCTCTTGGCTCTGGGCAACCTCAACCTCTTCACTGTCAATATTGCATAACTTCGTGCTGTTCTTGACTCGAAGTATAGGTATATATATATATATCTCACGGGTATATACGTATCATATATACATAGTACTCAACGCGAATTGAGGGCTTGTTTCTTTTAGCCCTTCCAGCTGCTGGGAAGTTGTCAAGCTTTTCTTCATCAGGTGAATGTTCTGGGTTTCTTTTTAGTCTGACTGGAATAAGCCATGGATAGTGCTTTAAATCTGGCGTTGTTATGTTTAATGAATGTTATTGCTTGAAAGAAGCTATCAATCTGCGGCTGCTATATTGAACTCGAGGGAAAAAGCCTGTATACATTGTGCAAGGGGAGGAGTATGGCTTTCAACTTTCAGCTGAATATGCACTATATAAGCGGCTAGGTTACCTTTTCTTTTCTGCAGAGAGGATCTACTTGATACGCTCTCTCCATATGGATGATTGTACACATACAATGGCATCTGCTCCACACGCCTCGCGAGCTAGCTTTCTGCCCTGGGGTTTCTTTTCCTTTTTCTCCATTACATAAGGGGAAGTCCGGGCGCTGGAGATATTTCCCCTGATTGTTTGGCAGAGATAAAGCCTACAACAGTACCAGTATGCTTGTGCCAGACTATAGGCTCTAATAATGTTCCCTGTTGCACATACACGCTGAGATCTCTATGTCCCTGATCCCCATCCAAATGGGATATGTTTGCTCATGATCTCACTCTTCACGATACGTGAAAATCAACAGTCTGTTTTCATAACAATGTCTATCCTCTACCAACACTATCCCCTCCTTTACGCGTCCTCATCCCCTTCTCCCCGTCCCTCGTTTTCCCATGTAAAGCATCCTCTCCTCGTCACATATAACTTCCCTGCACCCTACGCCACCCCGTGCCATCGACAACGTCTCCAACAACCATGTCTTCTTCTCTCTCCGCCCGAAGTTACGGCCTCGGTGGCCGCGCCCGCAACATGATCATTGTCGAGTTCGTCATGACCACGACCGCCATGCTGCTCGTCGCGAACCGCATCTTCTCGCGCAGATGCATGGGAAAGGCGTGGGCGGCGGATGATTTTGCGATTGTCGCGTCTATGGTAAGTAAAGCGCTGGGGGGTTATTACGTTATTATGTGGTTATGGGGTTTGTGTGTGTGTGCGAAATGGTATATTGACTATGCGCGTTTTTGTTTTTGGTGGTAGGTGTTCTGCATTGCGATGAATGTGGTGAATATGGTCGGTATGTTGCTTTGCCCCCTTCGCGTATTATGAGAAGATATGCAATTAACAAGCAGATTTAGGAGTGAACTACGGCTACGGACGACCCTCGAAGTCTCTCTCATCCGACGACCTCATTACCGTCATGAAGGTTCATTTCTCTTTCTCTCCCAAAACAAGATTCTAAACAAACAAGACGTCAACTAATCTGACCACTGACTGCCACAGCTCTTCTTCGCCCTCCAAATTCTCTACAAATTCACCATCAACCTAACAAAGATCTCCATCCTCCTCCTCTACCGCCGCCTCTTCGACACCCGCCGCTTCCGACTAATCTGCCACCTCGTGCTCTTCTACGTAGCCATGTACGGTCTCGCATCTATAATCGCCACGGGGCTCGAGTGCAGTCCTATACGGCGCGTATTTGATAAAGCCGTGGAAGGCTCGTGCATTGATCTCACGGCGTTCTGGTATACGACTGCTACGTCGAATATTGTTACGGATATTGTGATTCTTATCTTGCCGCTGCCCGTGATTCAGACGCTGAGATTGCCCAAGAGGCAGAAGTATGGGCTTATGTTGATTTTTACGTTGGGAATCTTGTACGTTCTACTCCTCCTCCCCCGGCTCCCTTCTTTAATACACTCTATTCTAAACTTCCCAACCAGCGTCTGCGCAACATCAATAATCCGCATGACGACTCTAAACCTCTCCTCACGCTCCCTCGACCAAAGCGCAGGAACCCTCGTCTCCACCCTCTGGACCATAGTCGAAGCCAACACAGCTATAATCTGCGCCTGTCTGCCCATGATACGCTGCACGTTGTCTCTGCTTTTCCCGCACCTGTTCCCGGCATTCTGCATTGGCGAACAGCCCTCGGGCACCAGGCGCAGCGCGGGGGTTGCGATGCTGCAGCAGCAGCAGCGGCGGCAGCAGGATGGTGATATCGAGGAAGCGAAGGCGCCGGAATGTATCACGACAGAGGTTACAGAGGCAGGAAGAGTCGTTGCCGTGCCGTCGTCTAATGAGAACCATGCTCGCGCGGAGGAAGTCAAGGACGAGATGGAGTTGCGGAGGAATAGCTCTGCCACCGTGGTGGCGGCGTAGGCTACGATTTCGCTCTCTAGATCTTTCTTTTTTTCATCTCGCTCTATGATGTATCTTCATGCTTGAGGAAGATTCTGTCTGGAGGTCATGCGCGTTTTTTGTGTGTATCCTGGGTTCAAATTTCGATGGGCTTGTTGGTTTCGAGGGGATTCAAGTGGTGGAAGGGTAGTTGGTTCATTTGAGTTCTTTTTTTCTTTCGTTTCTGTTCCAAAGGGGCTGGGATATGGTATTGAATTGTGGAAATCATGGTTAGGATCATGTTGGGTTTTTACGGCAACGAATGCTGTTCAAAAATGGGATAGATTGTTTTATGGCGAAAATGGGCTTTGAGCTATGGATAATCACCGGGGGACATTGTAAAATACCGCTTGTGGAAAACCTTCGTCTAAGATAATCTTTTTTTCAGTGAAGATTGAATCAAGCTACGTCAAAGGAAAACATGAGGTGCCCTTTCGCCTGTAGAATCCGGCTAGTATGGAATCAAAAACATAAAGGGGGAAAACGCCTGCAAATAGCTTAAGAAAAGCAAGAGAGAGAGAGAGATAAGAAATCTTTGAAAAAGTGCCTCTAGGCTATCATAGATCAAGTTACTTTATTCGTCCGTTGACCAGCGCTTGTCGCATCCTTCCCTACATCCTGGAATAACGCCTTCTTGATCTCCGCCGCCATCAGTCCGCTCATTTCATCGCCCACAATCCTCTGCCCCTCCTTCACAACCTTCTCCAACTGCTCATCCTTCGACAGTAGCGTGTTCCTACCCCCACTATTCTCCACCGACCACTTGGCCTTCTTGACCTTCTGTCCCAAATCCGCCATTTGCTTGCTCAAATAATCCCGATTCGTAAACAGCGGGCTCTGACTAATCGTCGCAACCCAGTACTTATTCCACAGCAAGGACAGAATCTGTGTGTCTAGCGTGCTCTTGAAATGTGAGACCTCCAGCGAATAGTACTGCGAGGCATGCGCGCCAAAGTCCTCGACCTTATGCAGCGGGATGCTCTGGTACCCGTCGTCCGCGTGCGCCGCATCCGGCGTGTAGCCTTGCGGGTAGGATCTGAAAGCGCCGATTTCGACTTTTCCCGCTGAAATCGTGCGGTCCGGGTCTATTACGACGGCGACAAACGGGTCGTTGAACTTTTGCTGCGTGTCCTGTGTGCCCACGTCGATGCCGGATAGCCAGCACCCGTACCCCGGATGGCTGTGGTACCAGCCAATCGCATTCTCCATGCGACCCGCATCCCGACACGATTGGAAATACTGCACCATGTACTCGTTCGCTTCGTCCTGGGCGTTCACGCGGGTTTCTGTGCCCTCGACAGGTAGGCGGAAGGCGTCCGTCACGACGAATGTGTTTGCCGCAATATACCCTTGCATTAATCCCATGACTTCTAGACTGCCGCCGGACCGCGCGTGCATGACCATTTTCAGCAGCGCGACGGCGGATATTCGGATCGATTTGAAGTAGTGCGGGTCTTTAGTCCAGGGTTTGGCGCTGACTAGAGCCTGGTGCGCGCCTTGGTCGTAGTTGTAGAGTGCATCGCGCGTGGGGTCGACTAGCTTGACAGCGTTTTCGAGCTCTGGAAGGTCGTTGTTAGTATATATGTGGTCGGAGGTTGCGTATCGGACTTACCCCAGGCGTTCTTTGCTGCCTCCATGGTTAGATGACAGGGGTGGGGACCAAGCAGTTTGCGAGTAGAAAGTGTCCCAATGTAGTTGCTTATGTTTTAATGGCGTAAACGGCTAAGAGGAGAGAAGTAGCAGATAATGAGGTGAGACAGTTGTCATAAATCGTATCTTGCACATAGGAATAGAGTATGAAGAAGTGTTGATAGTGTTGATATCATAGGCTGAAGTAGCTCCCGCTTCACGTGGGGCAGCGGGTGGCAGAACCGGGCGGTGAGGGCTCTTAGTCAGCGGTTGCCGGGGCGATGAGGTCAGCAATCAACAAATCCAATCATCATCATCATCATCACCACTCCATCATCATACTCATTCCTCTCTCCACCTCATCTTGTGAATCTGTCCCTCGCGATCCTCCCTCCCCAACCCCGCGTCGTGGCTATATCCACTCTTTGACCATGTTCTGTCTCTGCTGAAATATGATCCACGGCGATAACCAAAGGGCATTTCATTTTCTTTGTGTCCACCACTCCCTCGTTTGCGCGTCTTAGAAGCCTTCGTTTACTTCTATATCGTATCAGCCCTGCCGGTAGTTGAGGGACGTGCTTTGCGCTTATACTTCTCCACCACGTATAGTTTGTTGTCTTTACCGCTTGCTACTCGCTTTGTTTTCGTCAACTGGACGTTGCGTCCGCAATGGCCATGGATGCCAGCTATTTGACCACACAGGTCGCCAATATCATCGGCCAGCTCCACGGTTTGTTTGATGATATTGGCGTGCCGCATCATGAGCGCGAATCAAGAGAGACAGAGGTAGCGCAACTCCAATTGATTTAATCTCACAAGCATGGACACTAACTAGTGCATATAGTTGTTCTCTGCGCTTTCAGACACACTCCACGGCCACTTGCGTCGCGTAACGAGGTGAGCATTGTTTACCTGGCGCTGTTGTTTCCGATGATTAGCTCCAATCTAACAATTCGCCACAGTGAAAAAAATGATATGATGGACGAAGCCCAGCGTCTGGTGAAGACCATCAAGCAAATAGAGTCATCACTAGATGATATCAATGGAAACAGGCACAGCAACGGCGATGATCCTGAGCTCTGTGTCACCTTCCCCCTTAACCGCTGCGTCAACGCTCTGAAAGAGAAACACTCTACCATGAGCAAACTACATCGTGAGAGATTCGAACAAGTCAGAAGTGCGTGACTCTCTCCTCCTCTTCCTCATCCGCTTCGAGTACTAACAATAAATTCAGAGCTTGTCGAGGCCCTCGAGTCCTATTCCTCACACCTTGAGCAGTCGTTCCTTACGATTGCACTTCCACCCACTGCGCCTGGTGCATCCATTCCACCAACGTTCGACCTCTCCCCGAGGTACGTGAAGGCACTAGATAAAGAGTTTACACGAGTATATGAAGAGTATACACGGAGAGTGAATCTCGTCCAAACTACATCAGAGGAGATCATAAAACTCTGGGCAGAGCTAGGCATTCCACAAGCACAGACCGATTCCAACATTGTTCAGCACTATCGGGATTCACCGGAGCAACTGGGCCTTCATGAGTCAGACCTAAAGTCCCTCCACGAAAGGCGAGAGAAACTCTTGGAGGAGAAGCGTGGACGAGAGCGCAAGCTGAAGGAGCTGAAGAGCGCTGTTGAGTCATTGTGGGACCGACTAGGTGTTGAGGAACGCGACAGGAAAGGATTCCTTACCGCTAACCGCGGCTGCGGTATGAGGACGATTAATGAATTTGAAGAAGAGCTAGGCCGCTTGAACGAACTCAAACGTCAGAACCTTCACCTATTTGTGGAGGATGCGCGTTGCAGGCTGCAAGAGCTATGGGATGCGTTGTTCTATTCCGAGGAGGAGATGCTTGACTTTACACCCGCTTTCTCAGATGTCTACAGCGATGCTTTGCTTTCTGCGCATGAGGCTGAAATTGGTCGACTTGAAGTGCTTAAAGAACAACGGGCGCCGACCCTTGAGCTCATTGAAAAACACAAATCCCTGATTAATGATCGCGACACACTAGCCGCCTCCAGCCAGGATGCCTCTCGACTCATGGCTCGTGGCAATAGAGGAGAGAGGCGCGACCCAACTCGCCTGCTGAGAGAAGAGAAGATGAGAAAGCGGATTGCGAAGGAGTTGCCCAAAGTTGAAGCAGAACTTAGAAGAACCCTTGAATGCTGGGAAGACGAGTACGGAAGACCCTTCCTTGTCCATGGTGAGAGATATCTAGAAGATATCCAAGCCGCACCAGCCAAGATGCCTCCACGCTCTAAGACTCCTTCCGGCCCGGCCCCAACTTCAAGGGCAAACTCTGTTAGACCTCTATCCTCTCGTGGTGGTGGTGGTTCCATCAGGGGTGCCCCGCCCGCACCTGCAAAGACGCCTACGGGAGGGAATACGTTGAGGCGGAACGGAGCGACGAGCGCGGCAGCAAACCACGGTGCCAAATCGCCCTCCAAGATCCCCTCCCGGGTGCCTCTTGGTAATATGCCGCATGGAAATAACTCTCCTGAACGGCGCCAGCCTCCCCAGTCATATTCATCCAACACAGTCCGCGGCAAGATGGGACCTCCCCGTGCGCCCCCACCAAAAATGCGTGAGCTTGTTTCCTCCTCGAGACAGGAAACCCCAAGCCTATATGACCGCCCTCAAAGCGTTATGTCCTTTATGTCCGGTGCAAATATGCGGCCGATGAGCCCTGATGATCCGTATGACGACCGAAGCCGCTCTTTTCTCAGTTCTTCCATGATGAACCCCAACATGAACCAATCTTTCCAGAGCTTCAACCCGTCTGCTAGTGTCAACGGGAATTACTATCACCAACCTCATCACTCGCAGCCGTCATTACATCAACATCAACAGTCATTCATGGAGCCAGTTCGCGAGCACTCATACCAACCATCATCCGGTTCCAGTCGGCAGATTTCGGACTCGTCCACCGCACCGACTGTTGTGACTTCTGGCTCTGAGAATTGGGAGACATACGACGATGCATCCGAGCCCGAAGTTGATGCCACAGATGTTTACTATGCCAAGGTTCGAGCAGCACAGTGCAAGCGTACGTCGCCAGAAGCGCACTTTGGCAACGCGCCATGCGGCAAAAAATCCAAGGGCATTCGGGCCGTAGGGCACCAGGAGAATCACCTTGAGGAGAACGGGCATATCCGACGAGTTCAAAGCGATGATGCATGGACCGATGACATGGAGACATATTAAATAGAGCTTCGAACCCGAGGCTCTCAGTCCCTTTGCATCCCAAGTGATAATGAATGATGTTATGAACCATCACGCCTCAGTCGCAGGGCCTTGGACGACATTTGTACAACACCTAATTTTCGTGATTTTCCCTCAGACACGTTTCTGTCCCTCGCTTTGCCTCCCACTTTTACTATCGCGTTTACGTCAAAACAAACGATCCATGACTTCGACGAACGAAAGATTTGACGAACGATATACGCGCCACGCCTCTCGTTACGCAGTCTCCATCTCCCCCTCCCTCCCTCTCTGCCTCTCTCTCTGTGTGTGTCTTAAAAAAAACTCTCGTTGAGTTCTCATTATATCCCTTCTTCTCTCTCTGGAATTTTGGAATTTTTCTTTTAGCGTTGGATGGTGTTTTTGAACTGATCTTTCCGGGTGTAAAACGGGAGCCTGGACTTTTTTCTCAATCCGTTCCCCTTGGATTCTTTCTCTCCTTAACTTTTTTATTTTTTTGGCTCTTTAGCTGTTTATTGGTTCGTAATTTCTTTCTTGGTTTCTGGTCCTTGCATGTTTCCGTCTATTCTTCTTTGATATCTTGGGCTCTTTTATTTTTCGTTGTTTTGTTTTTTGCTAGCATGTTTGGTTTTGAAAGTTATATCTCTGGTCTTCTTTTCCTTTCCCTCTCGTTTTATTACTCGTCCTTTTTATCGTCCTTTTCGTGTATATTTTGGTTGGTTGGCTGGCTCTTTTTTGGTCTGTTTTGAGTGGGTGATATTCCCGTCGTATGTTTTTTTCAGTTTTTGCTTGACTTTCTTGTTTTACTAGGTTTTTTTTTTCTTCACTTTTTGTTTGATGTATGCTGGTCAACATGAGATCGAAATCAAGTATGGCTTTTTTTTTTCCTTCTCCTTTTTCTTTCTATGTTTTGTTTGTTTAAGTATGCTTTTGGTCGGACGGGTAAAAGGGACAACTGAGGGTTAATAGGTAGGGGATATTTGTTTTGGGAGGAAAAAAGGAAAATATCAATCCAATTTTCTTATTATTCTCTTTTGAGTTTTTAGTAAAATATCAGTCTTCCGCTTTCATTTACACTATGTGTGAGATGTGAGTGAAAAATTAGGGTGTGTAGTGGTAGGCCTTAACTTATTGTTCTAATATGTGAAGTTCTTTCTTTCTTTGCCTAAAATTAATATACACAGTTGAAATATATATATATCCAAACACACTAACTATATCAATCGAATAATAATACATCTATCGCACACTCCGCACACTCCACACACTCCCCCCAGATTCAAAACTATCCTACCTCTCCTAATCACACCTTCTCCTTCTTCTTCGGCGCTAAAGACCCCATCCACTCATCTCCCTCTCCCTCCTCCTTCTTCTTCTCCACTCTCGTCCCTCCAATCTTCCCTCTCCCCTTCACCCCCTTCCCTTCAACCCACTCCTCCCCCCCCGTTAATCCTCTCGCCTCTCCAAACCTCCTCACACATTCCTCACGGCCTAAAATTCCCATCGTCGCAGGGATCCCCGGACCATGGCTGCCGCCTACAAGGGCCCAGCGGAGATAGTTGTATAGTTCTTTCTTGAAGGTGGTGGTGGATTGTTTGAGGCCTTGGTCTTGGTCTGTGGGAAGTGAGGAGGAGGTGAAGGCGTTGATGTTTTGCGTGTGCATTGTCGCTGTCCAGTGGGTGGGTGGGACGAGGGAGAGGGCTGCGGCGGCGGTGTGTAGGGTGGGAAGCGGGATGTTGTTGTTGCTGGACTGGGGTTGGGATGCGGAGGACTGCGTGGTGGGTGTGTAGGGTGGGCGCGCGATTGTGGGAGTGAAGAATGCGGCGTTTTGGGATAGGAATGCGGCTGGTGTGGTGTAGGTGCGGGCTGTGTGAGTGAGGATGGAGGCGATGTATAAATTTAGAGTGCGGGATTTGAGGATCGAGGTGCTAGGGGATATGTTAGTAGGTGTAAGAGGGTGAGGAGAGAGAGAGAAACCGTACAGTTGTTCTGCTGGATAAGTCTTTTCCGCGAGTTCTGTGATCTGGTCGACTATATTGTCAAATGTGGAGCTTCCTTCTTTGGCGGATCGTTGAGCATGCGCCTTTTGGAGATACCACATCTTCTCAAAGGCGACGGTCACATTTCCCTTTGTCAGTTTGAGATTGAACTACAGGGGCGCCAATCTAGTCAGCATCACACATCTCCTCATCTCTCAAAGAGGTTTTTTGTCAGGGGGTTGGGGAAGTTTGTTGTGCATACCCGCTCCTCTATTTCTTTCATCGTCATAATGTCAGATTTATGCGTATGCGACCAGCCCAGCAAGGCGGAGAAATTCACCAGCGTGTCTGGCAGCACGCCCTGGTTGCGGTAAGAGGCGATATCGATGTCTGCATTGCGCTTACTGAGTTTTTGACCGTTCTCATCCACGAGTAAGGTGACGTGGCCGAATTTGGGCGGCTGCCATTGGAACGCTTTGTATAATGCGACATGCATGGGCGTGGAGGACATCCATTCCTGTTTTTCCTGGATGTTTAGCAAGGGGCTGCGGAATAGAAGAGTGTATAGAGGGGACTGTCCATACCGTGCCGCGGATAACGTGCGTTATCTTCATGTAGTGATCATCCACCACGTTGGCCAGATGATACGTCGGGTGTCCGTCTGATTTCAGCAATATCGGATCAACATATGTATTCATATTTTCGCTCTTTTGGACGCCGCCTTGCGCGGCTTTATTCTGGCCCGTCTTCCCAAACACAAGGTCGTTAAACATGGGATATGGCTCCGTCACGCGTAATCGAACGACATGTGTTTCCGCCTTGGCCGCGCGCTCTTCGGACTCAACGGCGGATAGCCCTGTGCATGTTCCGTCGTAGCCTGCTGGGAGGCCGAGTTCGTTCCGATGCCTAGCTAGGGTGTCGAGCCGCTCAGGTGAACAGAAACATCTGTATGCGTGGCCGGATTTTATGAGATTCTGGGCCTCAGCAGCGTAAAGGGATGTTCTTTCGGACTTGAGAGGGTATGTTAGCTTGGTGGATGTGTATGAGGTTATGGCACAGAAGCATACCTGTCTGTAGGGACCATATGGGCCGCCAACAACCGGGCCTAGAAACCACGCAACATGTCAAAAATAAAAATCCCCTTGCTCTTTCATCGTACATCCAACATACCTTCATCCCATTGGAGTCCCGCCCATTGTAGATCCTCGTACAGCCGCTTCTCCGCGTCGGGAACCGTTCGTTTCTTTGCAACAAATCAGCAACCTTTGCCGCCCTAATTATACCTATACACCTCCGCTACACGTATTATATTATACCGACCTGATCCGTATCCTCAATGCGTAAAAGGAACTGCCCGCCCGTACGCTTCGCGAGGAGGTAATTGAACAGCGCGGTGCGGAGGGAGCCAAGATGGAGGTATCCCGTGGGCGAAGGGGCGAAACGGGTGCGCGCTGGGGCGTCAGGAAGATATATCTTTTTGTCCTTGGCTGTCCGCGCTATAGTAGATGAGAAATTGGCCCTGCAGGTCTTACAGACCCAGGGAGCTCTGCTGCGGAGAAGGAAGAGTCGTGGCGGAGACCTCATGGCGGCGAGCAGGGACGGGGAGAGTACAAGAAGGTATACGGAAGTGGGAGCAGCAATTCGTCTCCATAGATATGTAAGAGTCCTTTCCAGCTCACACAGGCCTCTTTAATAAAGCCTTCTAAGGCAGTTGTGGGCTTTGTATTCCGCCAGCAAGCAGCTGTTTGTCTTGTTGTGTTGGAGCAACAGCTTTTCGCGCGCAAGAAAACTAATAAAAATTTCCGCGTCAAAAAACTCCGCAAACTTTCCCGCTGTTGCTTTTTCTTCTTCTTCAACAGACAGACATAATTACAACATACAACACTCTTTTCCACCAGCCACCACTCACTCTCTGGATATCGGAAGCTTAGATCTCGCTCTTTTGCTTTTCTCTTCCCTTTCTCTTTAGTCTTATTTTAGATTACAGATACCCCGTTCCCGTTTCACAAGTGAGGATCCCCCCCCCCATCACTGCTGCCCTCCTATTGAGATGACTGCGGATGGCTGACTGACTGACTATTGTGAGCAGTGAACTCCTCTGTTGAGGAACTCGATCTCTATGGTATGCTGTGACCAGTATCTTGTCCGGGGAAGCAAATAAATTAACTAACACGCCGCAACAGAGATCCTAAGTATCGAGAAATCAGCCTCCAAAGAAGAGATCCGGAAAGCTTATCGCAAGGTATCTACACCCTCTCCGTTGTCTCAGTCTACAATATTAGTCTCTACTAACGCTCACGATCTTGCGATATACAGGCTGCTCTAGCGCACCATCCAGACAAAGTCGCCGTAGACGAGCGCGAGGCTGCAGAGGTCCGATTCAAGCAAGTGAGCCAAGCATACGATATCCTCTACGATGACCAGAAACGACACATCTACGATGAACATGGCATGTCCGCCTTTGACGGCTCAGGCCGACCTGACATGCCTTCTGGCGGCGCCGATTTAGACGACATTCTCGCGCAGATGTTTGGTGGCATGGGCGGTATGGGTGGCGGCGGTATGCCTGGATTCGGCGGACCACGGCCGAACAAACCGAAAAAGGGCGCGAATGAAGAGCAGCAGTATTCGGTTAGTTTGGAAGATTTGTATAAAGGGCGCACGGTCAAGTTTGCGAGCACAAAGGACGTCATTTGTAGTCTGTGCAAGGGCAAGGGAGGCAAGGAGAAGGCCACGGCAAAGAAGTGCTCCACCTGCGGAGGAAATGGTAAGGGCGCATGCAACGGGGTTGCTCTAAGAGACTGGGACTAACATTTCCGTCCTTTGTTTACAGGCTATAGGGAGACATTGGTCCAGGTCGGTCCCGGCATGGTTACGCAGTCGCTGATGGAGTGCAAGATCTGCGAGGGAGCGGGAAGCTTCTTCCAGCCAAAGGATAAGTGCAAGAAGTGCAAGGGCAAGAGGGTAACGGAAGAAAAGAAGATCCTGGAGATCTACATTCCCCGAGGCGCAAGGTGCGTATCCCCCCAACTTCCCCCCTCCCCACCATTTCTCTAAGCATACTGACGATAATTCACGGATCAGGGACGGTGAAAGGATCGTTCTCGAAGGCGAAGCCGATCAAATCCCCGACGTCGAACCCGGCGACATCGTCTTCCATCTCGATGAGCAAGAACACGCCGTCTTCAAGCGTGCCGGTTCCGATCTCCTTGCCGAGCTCGAAATCACCCTCGCAGAAGCCCTCTGCGGATTTTCGCGCGTCGCTCTCAAACACCTCGACGGCCGCGGTATCGAAATCACCCACCCCAAGACCCCCGGTGCCGTCTTGCGACCAGGCCAAGTCCTCAAAGTCCCCGGCGAAGGAATGCCGCATAAGCGCGGTGATACGCGCGGCGATCTCTTCCTTACGGTTAAGATTCAGTTCCCCGAAGACGGCTGGGCCGTGGATCCTGCTGCGTTGGCTAAGTTGCGCGAGGTCCTGCCTGCTCCGTCGACGGCACCTATTAAAGCGGACGTCGTGGATGATGTCGAGTACGATTCGAAGGCTTCGCTAGATGAATTTGGCGCCATGGATGCGAATGGTGGCACGGCGTGGCAGGACGAAGATGATGATGAGGAAGGCCAAGCGCAGTGTGCGGCGCAATGATGAATGAATGATGAAACCTTTTTTTTTTTTTTTTTTGCATTATTTGCACAAAATGCATTCCTCCTGTCTCTCTTAGACCCCGCCTATTTTTCCCTTATTTTTCTCCTTTCTTTCTCTTCTCTACTATGTTTTTGTCATCATGAACATGTCATGACCCCCTTTCATTATCAGCAACAGCTCTAGATTTCTTTTTAGTTGTATTGTTTTTACTTTTCCCATTTGGGATTTTGCTTGACGAAATCAGACATTGCATGGCATGATTTGGGAGTTTCTTTTTATTTTATTTTAATAAGGATATTATTATTGGGAACAATACACACATACATCCTTTTTTTCAATATCAATCTGTTTTTCTGCTTCTAGAATGAGGGTTTTATAATCACGTCCCCTTGAGGCCTTTTATCAACCGCTAAATTTAAATTACTGCGTTTGGGCGTAAAATCACAACCAACATCCGTCTAGATGGTTCCTATCGTTTTATCCAGACTTCAATCAACCACCGGGGGGGGGGGGGAGATATGAGCAGACTAAGCCCATCAAACCAACATCACATCACAGGGTCAAACATGGCGGACAACACAAGATTAAACGACTGATATCACAGTCTTGATTATTTCTTTCCATTGCTGGTTTAATATCACTTTCCGCTCTAGTTGGGACAAATAATAAGGAATGTAGCAGCGGGGGGAGGAGGGGTGTATGTAGTTCAGGAGGAAACAGTTGGGGAAAAAAGTCAACAAAAGGAAAGACATGCGATTCTTTTTCTCTCGCGTTCTTTTCAATTGTCAGAAATCCATCATGCAAAAACTTTCGAAGTTTTCTCAAACGATAAGGGAAATATGGAAAGACAACAGATGCAAAGAGCAAGGAAAGGAAAAAGAAAAGAAAAAGGAAATGAAATGATAAAGAAAAACAAATGCGCGTAGTCGGCTCCAATGAAGGAGGGAATCATTTCTGAAAAAAAGGGGGGAAAATTAAAAAGAAAATTAGGAAAGACATTAAGGCGAAAACTGTTTTTCTGAACTCCTCATCTCAAACACATCCGCAAAGCGGCAGAGACCATTTACCGAATCAAAGGGGCTGATCTGCCGGGGGATCAAGGGATGTGCGTCGTCGTTACAGTTCCGTCGAAGTAGCTCGTCTTGCGCGGGCAGGAGAAGGATTCGGAATGGTCATGCCACGAACAGCTCGAGCTGCAGCTGTAACCTCCTCGAGGATACCACGGTTGACACAGTCTGCTCCCATGTATGTGCAGACGCGTTGTCCGAGGCGCTGTGACACGGTCTCCCTACCAGTCATGCGTGCGCTTTCGACGTTCTGAATCCTTACCCCTTTATAAGCATCACAGCAGGGCTAGGATTCAACCACTCACTGGGGGGTTTTCTGCTCTCAGCTGACCGAGAAAGGGTGTATACAATCTTGTAGATATAAGGTCAACGAACTCTCGTAGAGCTAATGTTTAGGTTAACGATGAGAGGGAGGGGAAACAAGCCAAATCTCCCCTCGAAGAGGGCTCTCAATCTGCCCTTTATATACTCCAAGATATCCATCCCATCTCGATCCAGTAATCCTCGCTACCATCCTTCGACGACGTTCAAAGAACGGACACCGCCTCGCTTTGCAAGCCCTATCATAGGATCCCATCTGTCCTAGTAAGGGGCGAGTCCCGGAACTTTGCGTCTACGAAGACGAGAAAGCCAAAAGAAAAAAAAAAGAATGATATTATTTCAGCAAGGCGCACACTCGGCGGTAAGCGGATGGATTGGAGTGTATATGTATGATTTAGTTGAAGACAAAGAATGAAGAAACATCAGTTCATGTATGATGTATGGCTAAGCCACAGATATTGAAGAATGATAGTTTTTTTTTTGGATGAAGTCCGAGCGGTTCTCTGGCCTCCAAGGGGTGTATGGGTTACACAATGTAGAACAGGGCAGAGAGTAGTAGCATAGAGTTCCAGCTCGCCAGGGAAAATTCCATGGGAGTCTAGGCCGGTGGAGGAGAAGGAAAAAAGAAAAGAAAATAACACCCGGTTGAGAGACATGCATGCAATGGGCCATGGGTATCACCGGGCACTCGTGGACCTATCGTTGCATTGCATGGAAGACACATAGCTAGCTGAGATGTAAGTGACTAGCTTAGAGAAGAATAAAGCGATTCAAATGAAAAAAAAGGAAACTATGAAATATAAGTATGTCCATTGAAAATAAAGAATATCAATATAATTAAAAAGAGCATAACACACCCATCACAGGCATTCGACCAGCCAGTTCCGCATGTGGCGGTGCACAACCACCATCATGCATGCATGATAGATATTGCGTAGTATGCAACACACGCGCCCGCCAAGCCTTGAGGTAAAATAAAACAAGGGATTGTCCGGTAACCCCCGTAAAAAAATGGGCGGATATAAGTAACCCCCCGCCCCCTTTCCCACAGCCCAGTTTATAATGCCGCTAAGATAAAATGAGAAAAAGAGACATATCGCTAAACCTCGCCTTGGAAGAAAAAAAGAGGATATAGCGGGAACAAACGACATCAACGCCGGGGGAATATGCACGGTAAAACGTGGAAGAAAAATATATATGATGCGATGCGGAGAGACGCGTAAATGAGGGGGGAAAAGAGGTGTTCGAGCGCATGACAAAAATGGAAGAGAAATGGGGGCGAAAAAAAGAGGGAGGGACAAAGGAATTGATTGCGGAGGTTATCGTTGAGATGTCAGGTGTGGAATGGAACGGAATGGAATGGTCGACCCCAGACGCCTATGTTTCCTACCGCGTAATACTTTCGAAATGCAGGAATGAAAACAAGGTGAGCGGACGATCATAAAGGCGTAAGTATATTCGAGAAGGCGGGGGACGTGTTTGGTGAAGGTGTAAGAGATATGGGAGATAAAAGATGTCTGTGAACTGGGATAGACGATGTCATGGCGGAAGACTTGTGGTGGCAGCGTTGCATTTGATATAGCATGAACGCCTTTCCTAGATAGTTTGGTGAGTAAATCAGGCTTCAATGGACGCTGGTAGGCGTCATGGCTCTTTTGCTAAGATGTGCCTCGTGTGGTTCGAATTCAAGCACCCAAGAATCTGCGGCCGAGCGAAACCAACGACTTTCTCCGAGGCCTGCAAGACAGTCAACGATTGCTCTAGTTACGCGAGCATTAGCATATCTTAATCGTCACTTACTTTTCTTCAGGTTCATCAGCCTGGCCTTCACGATGAACCGAGCGCTGGTCACCCCAACGTCTCGAGATGTTGCTATGCACAGAGCGACTTTCCTATAAGTAACAATCAGCATCGAATCCTTGAATACCTCCGGTCGATGCCGCAACTTACATCGTCACGACCCTCCGAATTGGCGCTCCTCGCTGACCGCGAGTCCGGTATCAGGTGGCTAGACGCGGCCGCAGAATGGTGACCCGACATCACAGAAATAGAGCGAGCAGTAGAATTGAAAGAGCGGCGCGGCGAGGCTGACCTGTCAGTGGAGCTGTGACTGGCGATGCTGTTTGCGCCGTCGGACGAAGCCACAAACGGAGAAGGAGGCACACTATCTGACATGCTGAGGACTTGAGACGAGGAGGCGAGCTCGCGGAGACGCTTCTGCTGCTGTTTGGAGGGCTTGTGGTGAGAGAATTTGTTGCCCAGGATAGCAGGTGCGTGGGAGATGAGTGCTTTGATCGCATCCTTCTTGAGTCTCAGCGCTAGATCCAAGTTCGACCACGTCTTATTCGAGTACTCGAGAACTGGGAGACGGAATACGAAATTATGCACGTCTTCAATGTTGCGCTCGCCTTTGCCCTTGTAGCTCAGACACAGCACCACATCATTGATCCTGACATGGGTGAGGGTCATATAATTCGAAGCTCGCGACATCATCTGAGACAGGTCATCCGAGACCTTTTGCTTCTCTTTAGCCTTGGTCGAGGCCAGCGACAAACCGAATATCTTGGGCTTTTCTTCGTTGCCATTCACTCCAAGGTGACCACCCAATGTTTTATCGGTCGGCGTTCGTCCAATAAGACGCAGACTGTCGACAGACCTCTTCTTCCCTAGTGACTTCTCGACTGCAGGGCGAGACGCTGATCGAGTTCGGTCATTGGACAAAGTTTTAGGAAGCCCTTTGTCCTTATGGAGCGAAGTCATACCAAGCGCCTTGGCGAGTCGCGAAGGGGACGGCGCGCGCCGACGGTCAGGAAGAGAGTAGGTGGGCCTCAGTCGCTGCTCGAGATTACCAGGCGCAAGGGATGCTTCGTCCACGGAGCTGCTGTGCGTGCTCGCCGAGGAGGCATTAGGCTCGGCTCCATCGTCGTTGTTGTCTGAGTCGCTCTCATCATCCAGAGGACGCATATGCTTGACCATGAACGGCGAGAACCCTCCATTCTCAAAAGCATTGGATCCGATGCCAGGGAAAATGTACTCGAAAAGCTTCTTCGCCAGGTCTCGCTCGAGCTGCACTTTCAATGGAAACAAAGTGACTTCGAAGTCTTTGAGAACGGGGATACCGGCAATAGCCTCGAGCATGAGCCATTCAACTTTAAGCATGTTATCGCTGTCATTCTGTGGAGTTTTTCGGCTCCCGTCAAGATATGGTACGATCATCTGTGGGTAAATAGCACTTGGGAGGAGGTTGAGGCCATAGATTCGCTGAATCTCGATTAAATTGTGATTCGATCCATCAGCATTGTCGGTCCGCGCGTAAGAGGCATCCCTCAGCTGGAACTCAACGAGCGGTTCTCGTCTATCCTTCATAAGGTGCCACACGATCTCCGACGCCGATAGAGACCACCTCAGCAGCCCACTAGAGCCTGGCCGCTCCTCAATCTTGCGCTGCGATGTGGTGATTGCCTTCATCACAAAGAACAGTTCGTCCTCGCAGCGGGTAAGATCTTGCTCCAAGGCGATGCGGTCTTTCCATCCTTGCTTGTCGAGATATTTGGCCTGGATCTGGAACATGTTCTTGATCTCCTGAAGCTGTCGAATCCGTTGCTGAAGTCGATTGACCATTTCAGGCGCACCACGCAGGTCGCTGAAATCCGATGCCAACATGATTTTCTCGAGTCTCTCGCTTCGTACCTTCTCTAACGGCTCGTTATACAATAGCAGGTCTAAGACGATGATGTACATGTTATAATACTGTGATGAGTCGCAAATCGCCCGAACCTGAGGGAATTCAACAGCTATCCGGTCCATTCCATTCGCATTATCAGGGCGACGCTGACGTTCATCACCATTGGCAACGCGGTCGGTGTATTTAAGGCGAAGAGGGTTGTATTTATCGAATCGCAAGCTAGCAGATGTCTTCTGGATGATCCTGGAGAAACCCGAAGGATCCACATCATACTGAAACATGCTGTCGAGCGACAACCATGGTGGCCACGCTGAGCCGGGCGGATTCCCATACCGGTTGCCAGAGTATAGATGAAGATGGCTGAACAAGCTTTTCTTCGTAGTGTGGAAGAACTGAGCACTGTCCATTTTCAGGGAGAAGCGACGCTGCACTAAGCCGCTCACGTCGTCAGACACGCGATGCTTATCCATAATCGAGATCACTTTCAACTGCATGTCCTTCGCTGTGACCAACGCAACAGCTTTCTTGTTCTTTTCGCTCTGCAGCTGAATCTGAGGCGCAATGAGACGGAGATGATAGCTATTTTGCGAGATAAAATCCGGCCCGATAGTATCGCCATCATCTTCAAAATACAGCGGTACCTCTTTCTCTGGGACGGGGGAAGAGCGAGGACGAGTCTGATTTTCCTCTGGCGGGGCATCCTCGGCATTGACAAAGCGCCTAGCATCGCCGAGTAACTGTTCAACGCGCTCTTCGACAGTAAGGTCCTCATCTTTCGTAGATTTTGCTTCCCCGCTCTTTCCATTCCTCCCATTATCAGTAGCATACCGGAGCTTAGACTTTGTCTGCTCCTCCACAATGTCCAAGATGAACTTGACGGCCCTGCGCGACATGTAGTAGACAAACCCACGCCTCTGGCTCACTTGGTGAATATACCTTAAGATGATATTTCTGAGGGAGTTATTCCACTTCAGCTGGATGTTGTGGATGATGAAGCGGTTGTCAAAGTCGCTCACAAATTCGTCGATGGGGGATGCATAAAGCGCATCGAGATCAGGATCTTCAATTCCATCTTCGGCAACGGGAGAGTAATCCGTATCGGACGCATGGCTATCGGAGCTGGAATTTGGAGACTCGGTGCCATTAGCTTCCCCGTGATCATGGCTAGGCAACTGCTTTTCTAGGTTACGAAGGGTAACATGTAGGAATTTCCTTCTTCGTTTCAAAGATTCGCCTTGGCGAACAAGCAATTCATACTGGCTCTGCAACCCTTCAGCACTCTGGCCATCGCGCACAACTCGTAGCTCTTGCTCCCCGAGCATTTGCATATGGGATTCGATTTGCGTATCAAGGGTACCAAGCTGCTCTTTGATCAGTTCCATCTGGACCCGTCGTGGATCGTTATCTTCTTCCATCACACAGTAGTGTGTCGGCTCATCGCCAAACGGGCTATAGCCAGTCTCATCTGGCCTGCGCTCTTGCTTGTCGGTTTGTCGAAGATAGGAGAAACGCGGTGAATAAGCAAGTGGCAAGATTCGCGTCCGAGGATTTGCCTCTGAAGGTAGAATCCAATCAAGATCCACGAAGTCATCCATATCAATCCAGTTAAGGTCGCGGTCTGGAATCGTAAATTGAGACAGATCAACTGACGGCGGTGGTTGTTGAAAAGTAGAAGGTACGCCAAACTCCGGTTTATCTAGGTCCTCAGCGTTTGTGCCACCTATGTCCACGGAAATAGCCCTGAAGTCGGCAGCGATAAAGTCCAATTGGGCGCGATTTATCTTCATGGTGCTCGCTTGAGTTTGTTTCAATCGTCCCTTCCCTTGCATATGGACGAGCTCTCGGCGCTGATGTAGGTCCAGCATAAAGCTATCCAAACGAACTTTAATTCCCGTGGCAGCAACCACATCCTCTGCATAATCCTCCGGGTCCTTGTGTTTGTAGATATGCGCCACAAACAACGGGGACAGGAACAGGTTATATTTCACAGTGGCTAAATGACGGCCGAATTTCTTGCTTGTCTTTGTCAAACCTGGCCACAGACGCCCCTGGCGAACCGGCAGTGACATAACCCCAGAGAAGAGGGACCACCAGTTAAAGAAGTGGGTGAAGAATCTAGGCGTCAGATGAACCGTGTTGTAGCTCGTTGACGGTTCACGATTCGATAACGACCATACTCGACTAACTGGGGCGACAACTGCAACGGATAAGTGGATATGATTGCTCCTGAATCCACGATAGGCATCGTAATCCTAGAGTGAAGGGAACAGGTGTCAGTTAACATTGTACTGAAATTTAGTTAAACGTCAACAGGCTTACCTTGCGCATGTCCGCAGGGATATGTCTCGGGTTTCGCAACACCACATCGTAATGAGGCTTGAAGTCGAAGCACCGCTCTGTGCCGTTGACAGTCCGCTCAAACACCAAACCTGCCAGCCAGCGTACATTACCCGATAGCTTCATAATAACTTTTTTGAACAATGCCGCATCTCTCCCACCACTTTTAACTGAATCATTCTCCAACATCGAAGACTCGTACGAGTGGCGCGCATGATGGTTATAATCCGGAACAGCCAGTACATACTCCCCGCTCGTGACGGTCATAAGCTCGCGTGGGTCATCTTTCGTGTGAATCTCCCACTGAACATCCTTACGGAAGCACATCACGAAGCCCGCTCCAAACCCAGTGACGACATACGGGTCGCGAGATCCTTTCAGCTGTAAGTGAACATCGCCATCACCTTTCCACATAACATTGATCCTAGAATGGAAGCTCAGACGAATCTTATCCCAGAAGCCGACGCGGTCAGAGGGGTCAATTTCAGGCTTCGTAAACCCTTCGATAATCTTCATCATATCCTGGATAACCGGCTGGTACGACATTCCCCAAGATATGCTTGTTGGAAGACTGGTATTAATCTCAATCGTGGCGTCTGAATAAGTTTTCACAGGCGACACTGTTCGTCGAACATCGATAGAAAAGGCAGGCTGGCGAGTACCATCCGATGTCTCGCACGCGGGTATGATCTCAACGACCACATGTCTTGACGATTCATAATCGCGAAATTCCTCGGCGATAACAAAGTTAGTTTGCAACGACCAACTTGGACCGCGAGACGATTGACTTTGGCGTAGACCAGGAATGTGAACCAAGTCAAGTGGGTAATCTCTCAAATTAGCTCTAGCTTCTCCCATGCCTAGCTGGATGTTCATAGGAATTAGTAAAGAGTACTGCATGTCCAATGGCATCCCTTTGCCAATTTTATGCAGAAATTGGGCGTATTCGTTGATCGGAAAGGTCGGCTTGTCAATGACAAGATGTACATCACTAATCAAAACAGATAGTAATGCAGGTCTGTTTGGGATGGCAACTATCGTCTCGTCATCTGGTAGATCAGCAGGTGGTTCGTCTGCTCCGGCGAAGAGGGCCCGTATTTCCTGGATCGCAGTATTCTGGAACTTCATTGACGAGTCTATTCTAGATTTCCAGCTTTTGGAGGCCTGCTCATTCAATTTTTCCTCGGCATCCCGTGGTGACGTCTTGAGCGTATCCATGAACGACGACATACCCTCAGCGTTGTAGCGGACTTTGCAGCTAGGCCTCCTACCACGCGATGAAGATTTATCGCTAGCTGTGCCTCTATCCATGCTCTTACTTCTCCTTCTGTCTTCACTCTTACGAGAGCGTGCATATGGATTCGACGACTGGGTTCGGAGCCTAGATTGCCCGGGCCTGTGTCTAATCTCCTCTATCTTCCGTAGATTCATCTCAAAGGCCTCCTCTCGAGCAAGACGGTGCCTTTGTGCCATAAGGCCAAGACGGTAAATGCAGCCTAACTTCCATTCGAAAACATCATCCTCCAGCTCAAAAAGAAGAGCTTTGGTTCTCAATGATATCCGCGGTACATGCTTAGGTCCTTCGGGATGCTTTTTGAGAATATATTCGTTCGTCCTCGTTTTGAAACGGTGATTTAGTTGCTGCACCGCTTTCGTAACATTGACAAAGTTGTCAAAGATCCGATGCATAATCATATGATGGGGAACAGCAATCCGGATAAAGTCCGTAGAAATATCTATCGACTTGGCTTCCGCAACTGATCCATCCTGTGTATATCGAGTGTTGCGCAAGCTTAGTCTGAGATTGTTCAAGCTCACAATTCGAGCCCATAAACCTTTACGATTTGGGGCTTCGGCGTGGAGCCGGACAAGATGGGATCGTACAAAGGAAGGTGTCCATCGGTGGCGACCAGCTACTAATCCGTAAACTTGTAATAACATGGGTGGGTCTGCCGGCATCGAACAATGAATCTGGATAAGCGACGTCTTCACGTCCACTGTAACTATTTCGGCCTTCGCGCTTCCCATAGGAGGGCCATCAGGGACCTTCAAACCGTGCACCTTCAGATCCCGACTTGCTTGAGGGGGCCTTCTTCGAGGAGGACGTGCAAATGCATCTCTAAGCACGCTCAAAGCAATCCCAATAGCATAGTACCGGTAAAGTGAGCACTTCAGATATATCGCGTTGATCGAGGAATTAATATGGAATATGGGTCCATGCAGGTCGCTAGTTGTGCTCAGAGCAACTTCGAAGCGCGGAACAGATAAAAAGGAATCTGGCTCCATATAGTCTGCAGATTCGACGACGAATCCTTCGAGGCCACGAACATGTATCGCCAAACGCCTGCCATCTGCATGGCGCTGGGGAGACTTGCCTGAGGGGGATGTCGAAGCGAACCGGAAATAATGGTCATCTGAAGCCGCCGAATGGCTTGGAGTGCGGCGTCTGACGGCTCTTTGACTTGGCTCCGATCGCTGAATTTGGTAATCTGCCGTCCAACCCTGGATCTGAAGTACCATCCCGCGGGTGGCGGTCCCAATGCTGTTGTCGATGCCAGCTACCTCAACACTAAATCCAGACGCCTCGAACTGGAACCGAAGTAGCCAAGACGGCAGGCGCCGTAAGAAGCTAGGCTTAGTTGGCTCGATTGCGCTCGACACTATTGTCGGTGAGAGGTGGTTATAGAACTGTTCAACTAGCTGGTGCACACCACGGGTAACCTCCCCACTAACTAGATGGATGGAGTACGTGTTCAATGAACCAGTTGCAACCACGCAGATATCTGGAGTGGCATTTATATGGACTTTAACTTCCATGGTTTCAGTGTTCAGGAGGCGATGTTTGATACCAGAAGCCGTCTGGTAATAAATGTGATGTGAAGCCACCCGGTAGATGGAACATAGCGAATAATGAAATCCCTCTTCAATGGAATGTGACGATTCGATGTCCAAGGAGAGAGAAGATATCGAAGAGACCAGGAGGTTATAGTCCTGCGGGTTCTCTGATTCGGGAATAGGAAGAGCAAATCGAAGGACAGGCTCATGAACGGAGAGCTTGATACTGGCTTTGGGGAGCAGTCGGGAAATTAGAAGGTGGTTATTTCGAACTTTGCCTCGACGGCGTGGCTTCCTCAGCTGCATAAAGGCCTGTATCTGCGATAGGTGCTTTGGCTGTATGTCTATAGACGGAGATGTGACGACCAGGTTGGCAAAAAGCACATTGGTGTTGCGCTCTGCGGGACCACGATCCTCGGAAAACGATACGGTCTTGGATGGCAATGTGGTTTTAATCGTGGTCGTAGCCATGGGGATGTATAGAATCTTGTCTGTTTCTCCCATGTTATCTTCCAGAGAGAGTGACAACGAGATGGCTGCCAGAAGAGCTTGGTGTGCAATGTCATTCTTGTTGAAGTACATGCGGTGAGCGGGATGTTTAGGATCCATGTGGTGGAAATCAATGCCGACTTCATGGGTTACCACATTCAGTGACAGCGACTTCTGGTTTTGGTTGACTTGGTTCACAGCACACGACAGCCGGAAGAAGCCCAGTGCCAGCTGTATCTCCTGGATTCCATCCAGCATTGAATTCATAAACTTTTTAGAGTCTGCCACAGTCTGTACAATGGCCTCTTCACGAGATCCTGGATCATCCAGCTCCTTCATGATGTCAATAAATGAGATCTCCTCATCAGCCTCCATGCTGTCATGGCGGCTGCCCCATTCAGGCAGGTGGTGGTGGTGGCCCTTTAGCTGCTCAGCGAGCTTAACCAGATCATCATAGGGAACATGCATCCTCCCAACCTTCACTGCAATTGACACATCTCTCAACCCTTCCAGGTCCTTCTTAAGCATCCCATGGATGTTCAACCCCAGGTTGTCTATTATCTCCACTGGTTCTGCGCCATCCACTGCCAGAAGAATGTTTTGGGCGTTGACAATCCATTCCGCCGGCCGTTGATTACCATCTGGATCCTTCTTATGTCGAAACAGCCGTCCCTTCGCCATCGTCGTATGTCTGGTGTCCACAGCCAAGTTGAGAGTGCTGATCTGGATTTCTCCTCCATCCACGATCTGAATAGAGGTATTCGACACAACCACATCTATCAGCGCCAGCCACCTTATCTTTCGATGCACGCTTTTTATCCAGTCCTTTACACGCGTTAATCTTTTCCATGTCTCACCTTGTGGTGTCTGATGGTATTGGTCCATCAGGGGATCCATTTTGGGGGAGCTTGCCTCCACTATACTCATGCCCTCCTCTTCACTATCGGGTGTACCGGGTGTACCAGGCGTGCCTGGTCTGCTATCCGTTCGCGCCGCATGTCTTCGATTGTTCAGGGCGTCCGGATCAATCGTAAATACCGGGTCCTCCACTCGTGCAGTGATGTATGTGGGTCGCGCAAAGGTTGGCCGATGGAAGGAAAACCTCAGGCCGCGAACTGTCAGGTGCACCCCTTCCCTCGGCGAATATGCAATGCGACGAAGTGAGAAATACCCCAGACGCTGGATAGAAACGCCAGTGGATACGCGGAGGAAGGCAAATAAGAGGAACGACGAGAGGTATAGGACGCCAACGATGAGGAGGAACGGTGTCAAACTGAGGAGCGCCATGGTCTACCCGCATTCGCAGTCGATGGGTACGGGACTTTGCGAGGGGCTTCAATCCGTGTCTAGGGAGGAGCCGGACAAGACATCGAGGGTCGTGGCTCAGACAAACATGGCGAACGAAGCGTAAATGCGGATAAGAGTGAATGAATGGCGGACGACGGGGAAGTTCCCTTATCTCCTTCGCGGTCGTGGGTGGCACTCGGGGCGTGAAAGAAGCGAAGGATTATTTGAGGCCACGCCGCTAGAGTAGAACGGATACTGAGGACCAAGGGGGGTGATAGAAGGATGGAGTGATTTGGGGCAGTTCATTGTCGGTGAGAGCGTCTTGGTTCAGAGAAGTGGGTTGACGACAGCTGTCACGACATCGAGAAACGGCGAGAGGTGGGAGTTCATTTCTTTCTCCGATGCAGAAATAATTAATTATGACGGGGGGGAGAGCTTCACAGGAGGTACATGGGGGTCCCATACAGAATAGCGCGTTTGGTGATGTACACTGGTACCACAGCAGCCGCTGTCCGCCAAGTCCGGCGCCAACCCGCCACAACCAAAGATGGACATACAATCTTCGGATCGCTGCGGACGACCTCGCGACGTCGGGAGTTCGAATATATTCATCTATCTATCTAGACTCTACAGAGTATGCTATGTGTATGTCTTGACATTGCAGCAACTGGGTGATAGATATAGGACAGTGCAGGCCATAAATACATGCAGAACCTTGTCGCACCCCACTGCATACTAATTATTAATCAGTTACAAGCAGGACCCTCCCGCAAAACCCATTGGGAAGCTCCCCAACAAAATCGCCCCCCTTTGTGTAGTAATCGTACAACTAGCCTCGACCCGTCAAGCCACACCGTTCTATCTTCTAACTATAACGGAACCTGAGAAAATACATCCAGTTACAACAAACCAATGATGAAACTTGGTTTAGTGTGACATATTCGCGTGGTTGAAAGCACCTCGAACACATCACTGTGTCTCCCCCTCGCCCCCCGCGCCTGTCTTCCTTATCTCTTCTATCCTCTCATCCAGAAGCGCGATTTCAGCGTCGATAACCAGTAGCTTGTCGTTCAGCATTTCGACGTACTGCTGATCCGACAACCGCTTCATCGGCATCCAGCGCGACTCCATTATCCGTTCGCCCAACGGTTTTGCGTTAGGCGCTTTTTCTCGCTGTTTCAACTGCCAATCATCCAGGACATTGTACGTATTTTGTCCCAAATACCCAGCTAACGAGAATATCACGGCACCAGGAATAAATCGACGATCTACCAACAATGAAAATGAAAAAGAGACCCAACTAAGTTTCACAGCACAAAGAAAAAGAGAGCATTGTTAAGGGGGGGGGGAAACAAAAAGGAAGAGGGAGATGTAAAACATACGCATGGCCCATGTTATCCCTCCACCAGCAATACAGCCTGCCACGGCGCTGGCGTACGAACGCTCCCCACGCGTCGCATTATTATCAAATTGGACACGTAGAATCCCGCTTCTCAGCCCTATACACACAGAAGTAGGAAAAAATAAGTTCAGCAAATGATGTCAACCAGCATAGATCCAATCGGAGCGCTTAGCGGGCGGGGAAGCCCTTAAAAAAGAAACAATAATCGAGCTACACAGAAGAAACAAGGCAAATGCGAAAAAAAGAAAAAAAGAAGACAGATCGCCAGAAGCGAGAAACTGTGAACACATGCATGGCATCCAATAGGGCGGCATGGAACCAATGCAAGGCTCACGGTGAGTTCTCTCGGTCTGCAGAAAGTGGACGAGGCTCTGTGGCGGCCAGAAACAAAAAAAAAAAAAAAAAAAAGACAGCAAGACAGCAAGACAGACAACAACAGCAAATGAGTTCACGCGGATCTCAGAAAAAAAAAAAAAGGAATGCAGAAAAGGAGAGAACTTACACCAGAATGAAGTCCCAAATGCACTGCAATGTACACCAGCTGATATGGATTTGATCACCGGATGCTGTGCGCGTAGAACACCTGATACACCCCCATAAATAAGACCGGAAGCACCTGTATTGATCACACTCCATATTAACACACCAAGACATTTTTTAAAAAATAAAAAAAAGAATATAGAGATAAAATAAAACGACAGCTGAAGAGGCCTGGAATAAACCCAAGGAACTCTACACACATAGAGCACAGCCGCTGGTAGGTATCAAAGTCAAGAAATATACATTCTCAGGGGGGAAGGAAGAGCGAGCAGAGAGGAAACATATAAATATATACGAACCGGCGAAGGCACCGACTTGGAACGGCGATATCAACGACCCTGCGTCAGGGGCTCCATTGTTATTCTGCTTCTCAGGCGCACCCATCCTTATTAATCCATATCAAAAAGACGTCCAACCTTCCTGAGGGACAAGCGTGGGTAGGGGGGAATGCGATGATTCCGTCCCGGCTAGGTTGGCGGAAGAATTCAAAGTTTTTTGAGTATGATCACGTGATTTGCACCAGGGGGATTACGGGCCGGCGAGACTGGGGACACTCGGATAGATAATGATATGTGCGTTGGACGGAATAAATTAAATGGATCATAGCGAAACAAATGGTTTTTGATGGATCTATCGCTGTTAAGAATCCTGCTGGTACTACTTCTACTACAGAAGAGATACATACCGCGGTGGCATGGAACAAGCTTCGTCCGAAAGCAATTGCACTGCTAGAACAACCAGGCAACTGGATTAAATGAGATAATAATGGCGGTGCAACTCAGACTCTAGATCGAACGTCCTGTTCTCTGTGCATGTACCCAGCCACTGCCTCTAGATCCCAAGTCCTTCTGCACCCAGCGTATAGCCCAGTACAGATGGACGAAACACCAGGGCCCTCGACTAGGTTACATCCCTTCTAGACCGAGTAAAGGGGGTTATGCTTTTGCTTGTTTATTGCATATGTGACCGACTATCAAAATAATCGCCAACCGCCAGGGTGTAGGGAGCATAATGAAATATTTTCCTAGGTAGATAGTTCCTAGCAATTGCAGTTCTAACTCCATTCGGACAAGATAGCTCGCCTTTGTTATGTTCAAAGGTTATCCCACACTCTTCAAGGTCATTGTCTCACGAGGTATAGCACTCCTCACTCCACTCAAAGAAACGAGAGCCTGTCAACGCAATTCAGCATCTGTTCCCCCAAAACATCAAGACTTTGTGTAGTATATATAGGCCTATCTTATGCCACAGAAGCTCGCAGTCAATATCTTCTCACCGCGCTCCCCAAACATCGATTTGTCCATTGTAGTCTCCTCCGCTAGTCAATGATTGCGCTGGATCTGAGGCTACCCCGGTGTTTCGGTTGGATTGCATCGTTGAGAAGAAGATTTTGTATTTCTCTAGCAAAGAGAGGAGTCTCGTGAATTGAGCAAGGGCGTATCTAGTGTGTTGGTTGTGGTGTGTTCGCGGGGAGAACGGCAGGCAACGCACTCCAGACCTATGTTAGCAGAGTCAAAACGACATCGAAAGGCACCAGCTGTCCGTTCACTTCAGCTGTAGTATCTAATATATTTATTCATCTGTGCGTTGATGGAAAAGGTGATAGTGGTGGTGATGAAATCTTTGGCGAGCAAACTGCCGTTTCGGTTGCTCCCGCTGCACGCACTGGGGCTGACTTTTTTCTAGCGTCATCAGTCTAAAATTTATCCTCCGTGCCAATTTTCCCCTCGGTGTCCACACCCTTGAGCTTGCAAACGAACCACTTCGCATCATCTTTTCCAATCCCGATTGCTCCTCCAGTGTTCATATATCTCCCAGTCCCCCTCCTCGCTGAAAGATTCGATAATCTTCCAGTCGCTACGCTTCCGACAGAGACGCGCACAGGCCCCTTCGCGCGTTTCGTGATCAATCGCAATCATGGGTTCGTGTCCCCTCCGCTCCCCCATTCGATCTCGCCGCCCGCCCGCCTGTCTCATAGGCTGCGTGCAAGGGGAATTGTCGTCTGCTAACTACTCATTTGTGCAGCTCCTGCCAAGCCCAAAGCGCAGAAGATGTCCCTAGGGAACTTCTTGGCCGACGAGAGTAAGTGGCGGAGGATTATCCTCACTGCCCAAATTCCAATTCGCTAAATTGTGTGCAGACTTTGGCTCGTGGGCGGATGAAATGGATGAGTTCCCACCACCGTGTAAGTTATATATCTCCTTGTCTCGCTGGTTGTGTTGATCGGAGGTCGCTAATATGTGTGCGTTGATGTAGCTGGTAAGTCATGATTTGACCGGAGCATATTCGTTTATGTCTTCTAAGAATCCTCGATATTGAAAGAAGCCTCTAACTCCATGTAGCTCCCGAAACTCGATCCGGTTATGGCGGGGAGCGACGCGCTTTTACCTCAGCTAGTGGATTCGGCGACTATGCTGGTATGCATAAGATATCCCCTGTGGTCTGGTGAAATATGCCTTATCTAACACCCTGCCCAACAGAACGTGGATTTTCCTTCCGAGAGGAACTCCCGCTGCCAACCCAGCCTCCGTACACTGCTCATATTGGCAATCTTTCCTTCGATGCGACCCAGGCAGATATTTCTGAGCTGTTCGCCGAGTGCAGCGTGACCAGCGTTCGCATTGTTGACGACAAACTGACCGGGGCCCCAAAGGGGTTCGGCTACGTCGAATTTGCTACACTGGATGGCCTGAAGAAGGCTCTCACTCACCAGGGCGATTCGTTGCAAGGAAGGAATATCAGAGTTAGCGTTGCAGAGCCGCGTATGTCAAACATGCTTTATCTTCTATGCCCTTGCAAAGGATGACTCCCCAACTAACACTAAATACAGCCAAGGACCGACAAGAAAGCTCTAGAGACTTCAGCGACTGGTCGCGCAAGGGTCCTCTCCCAGATCTTCCTCAACAGCGTCGTGTATCTGACCGTGGTGGCTTCGGTCGGTCGCATGACAACATGTCTGATGCAGGCAGCGATCGTGGCGGAAGACGCGCGTACGAGCCAGCATCTGACGCTAAATCTAGAGATTTCAGCAACTGGGAACGCAAGGGCCCGTTGTCTCCAGCGCTCACCACCGCATCAGTCGGTCGCGAGGGTGGCCGCCCTATGAGCAAGGATGGTCCTGGTTACCGAAGAAGTTCTCCTGCTTGGGGAGAAGGTCGCTCGCAGGACGGTTCGCGACCACCACGACGAGAGTTCGCTGAGCGCGCTCCACCACCACCCAGAGAGCCTACCGCTGCAGATCTTGACAACCAGTGGCGGGCAAGAATGCGACCGGATCCAGTCGCTGCTCCTGAGGTTGACGTCTCTGCCCCTACCGGAGCAGCTCCCGCACCCACTGGGCGCCCCAAGCTGCAACTTCAGAAGAGGACGGTCTCTGAGGCGGATCCTAATGCCCCGACTCCAGTGTCGACAAGCGAATCGAAGCCCAACCCATTCGGTGGCGCGAAACCAATCGACTCAGCCGCCAGAGAGCGAGAGGTTGAGGAGAAGCGCCAGCTAGCTATCCGCGAGAAGAAGGAAGCAGAGGAGAAGGCCAAGGCCGAGAGGATTGAGAAACAGAAGCTCGAGAGGGAACAGGAGGAGGCGAAGGCAGCATCCGTCACGAGCGAAGCTGCACCAACTACTGCGAACGGTGCTGAAGAACCTGTCCCAGAGGCTCCACAGGCTCCACAGGCCGGCAAGAATATCGAGATCCTTCGGCGAGAGGAGGATGCGCCAGCTCCTGAGGCTGAGGCCGCTGCTGAGGCCACTGCTGAGGCCCCGTCAGTCGCTAGCTCGACTGCTGCACCCAGCGAGACCAAGGCTGAGCCTCCCAAGGAACCTGCACGTCAGCAAGCTCCTGTCAAGGCGAACGGTAACTGGAGAAGCGGTGGTGGACGGAGGGGTTCCGGCCCTGGCCCTGCTCGCGGTGGTCGAGGCGGTGCTCAGGGTCACGGAAGAGGTGCAGCTCGGGGCCAGGCTCCTCCTGCTGAGAACGCTGCAGCAGCTGCACCTGCTGAACCCGAGGAAGAAGGCTGGAGCACAGTCAGCGTGAAGCCCCGAGGCAACCGACGCGGAAATCAGCCCCGTGGATACGCTTCGTGAAATGCCGTATGACATGATATCAGAAATCGAATCTCATTTGGTTGGACCCTTCCCCCGTTGTATTCCCGTGCGTGCGTTCTCAAAATGTATCCGTCTGTTTTGCTGCAGATGATTCCTGCTGTCCCTCTAGCCCCCGTTTTTTATTCCCTCTCCCTCACGTGTAACAATTTGTTTTGAGCATTCCTAAATCTCATACACCTGCAACTCAAACGAGGGTGGCTATGCGGTATCTACCACAACACTGCGCGGTTCTTTCTCGCTTTTATAGCTCACTGGCAACAACCCCATGGGCTGATGAGGTTTCGTTTCTTTTTAACTTCTCCTCTTTTTGGGCTAACTAGGTGGCTACTTTATGATTTGTGTTTCTCGTTTTTTTCTCTCTAAAATATTTCTCTTTTCTCTTCCTCTCTCTCTCTGTCTGTCTCATGGGCGTGTCGCTTCCTGTATTTCTTCGAGTAGTCTCTTTTTTCGTTGTTTCTCTCTTTTGATATGACATGACAACCGGAACCGGGAAACGTGATGATGCCTCTTGATTCTTCATCGACCTTCGCTAGCTTGGCATCCACCTCCCCCTTTCCCTATACCCGCGCTTGATATCGATGATCTCCTCCCCTTACAGATACGTTTGTTTCTTTAATGATGATGGTGACAGGGAAGAACTAACCGGAAACGAGTTTGACAGAATGACTTCACAAAAGGCAGCACCATGCCATGAAAATACACGTTTCTCCTTTTTTTTTAACCTCGCAGGGGCCCAGTGCCCAACAACCTCTTTCCACCCGTGTCAGGTCATCTTGTTCCTCCCCCCATTTGCTTTGCCCCCCCTTTTTGTCTCGATAGTTGTCTCGTCTATGTCAAATCTGGGCCTCCTCGTTCCTTTTCTTGGCGGGAAAAAAACAAAATTTCTGTGTGGATGGAGTGTGGGAGTTTTTTTACTTTATTTTTATTTCTGAAATTTGATTTCTTGTTTCTCTATTTGATCCCTCTGCTGTTGTTGTATTTCCTTTTCCCCTTTCCTTGCTTTTCCTCCCCCTGTTTCCTCTTCTTAAAAGAAATAAATTTCCCTAGTTCGTATGTTTTGAGAAATATGAAATTAAAAAAATCTCTTCTTATAAAAAAGGACACCACGGTTTGTAATGTTAGTATCAACTAGATCTTATGCACGCGAGGTTAGGTAGTCTCTCCCTCTCTCTCTATAAAAGTAGAATCCTTTTTACGAATTCTCGATTTGTTTCCTTTACCTTTATGGATTGAAAAGAAACAGCCTCCTTGAGCGAGCTAGAGCAGAGATATAGCTAGATTAATATAGCTTTCATTAGTCTTCTCTGCATAGAGTATGCTTGGAACGATTTGATATTTATAGCTTGTCCTCACCCCTTCTATATATGTATCTATAATGTGTGACACGAAATCTTTATGTTACAAGTAGATATATATATCTGTGTGTCTCAAAATTTGAGTTTCGATTTCTGTGTTACTTCACTAAAGTAAGAAAATAACACACAAGCAAATAATCATAGAATTCAATCTGTCTTTTAATATGTATACAGTATGGACTTTCTTCAAAAAGCCCTACTAGATTTATTATTTCTCTGTTTGATCGCCGGGATTTAAGCAAATGCTTAAACTTTGCAGGTTTGTTTCTGGATATTTTCCGAGACCTTGGTGGCTGGGCAGCCCCAACAACGAATCATTTTTGCGGGGGAAACCCTGCCAAACCCAGCCATGCAGCATCCATCCTTCAAACTTGAGAAGGGGGGAAAAAAAAAGATCAACCCGCGCGCCTTAAACAAGGCAGTCACTGAATCTCACATTTTGACTTCTTTCTCTCTCTCTCTCTCTCTTCCTTTGCCTGACTTTTTGCATTTGCTGGTTTTGTGTTCGAATGAACAAACAGACTGCCCTGGACTGTTTATTTACTTTCACTCCCCCCTGATTCGATCTGAACATATTTCCCTCTAACCAACCAACCAACAAACCAACCCCGGAAAATAAACCCAACCTCCGCCTCCGCCTGTACATATCCCTAGTAAAACAACCATATGACGGCCACAGCCACGACGGCGAGGACGACGACAAGAACCTCCTCCTCCTTGCACGCTACCACCGCCAGTCGAACCTCCGTGACCCTCTCCGCCGCCGCAGCAGCCGCAGCTGCTGCAGCCACGAGTACATGTCCGCACTGCGGCTTCGAGAGCCATGACGACGAGGCAGGGCGGCGGATCGCAGAGCTAGAGGCGCAGGTGCGGTATTTAAATAGTAAAGCCGCTACGACAGGTACGTGAGCTCCATCCACTCCCTTGGGGGGGGGGAAGGCAAGATTTGATATGAAAATTACTAACATGTAAATGTTATTATATAGCGGAGAGACTTGCTGACTATGAAGATGAGATCCGCTTCCTACGCTCCTCGACGGCAATATCAACCCAAGGCCCGCGACCCCCTACATCATCCTCCCTCTCCGACCGGCCCGTCACACCCAGCAATAACTATAATAATAATAACCTACCCTCCGCCTCCCCTGCCAACCAGTCCCCGCACACTTCCTCCTCTCCCCAACAACAGCAACAACAGCAACAAACCCGCCTCTCAACGATCGCCTCTCTCCTCCCATACTCCCGCCGCGCACCCCCGTCCCCAACACCCCACCAACAATCCCCCACAACATCAACTACAACACCAACAACGACAACAACAGCAACAATCGCCCTTCAAGACCTCCTCAGTCGAGAAACCGCGCTGCGCAAAGCTGCAGAGTCGCGTCTCACACAAGCACACTCCGAGCTAGAAGATCTCACAGCACAGCTGTTTAGTCAGGCGAATGAGATGGTGGCGCAGGAGCGGAAGGCGAGAGCGAGGCTGGAGGAGAGGGTGGAAGTTTTGGAGTTGAGGGATGGGGAGAAGAGGAGGAGGTTGGAACGTTTGGAGAAGGCGGTTGAGAGGGTGGAGAGGGTTAGGGGGATTGTTGGGGGTGGGTGAGATGGTTTTTTCTTCCTTTAAAATACTTAATGGATATTATTGGCATGGGTTATGGTTATGGTGCTTGGGAGTTTTTTCTTTTGATGGTTTTATTGTGGTGTTTCTTTTTGGTGTGGGTTGATTCGATGTTGTAGTATTATTGGATGTCCTTGATGAATATATTGCTTTATTGCTTCGGCTGATTTCTGTAGGAATGTTGGTTGTATATTGCGTGAAATAATAAGTGGGAAATAGTGTATAGTTAACAATGGAAAGGAAATGAGGGTATCAATATACAAAAAACAATAGGAAAAAGACTAAATCTATCTAGTAGGTAAAATAAGGGACCATGGCAAAAGATGGATATCAGGAATGGGATGGGACAGATGTGTGTTGTACATGGCAATATCAAACAAGGGCAAAAGGTCTAGGGGGTATCATATGACAGAAATGATGCTGCAATGAAAAAGGGGAGAATAAGGGGAAAGACATGTTCAAGGAGTAAGAAAGAACGAGAAGACAATAAAACCCAATAAAAACAACCAGCCAGAAAGGACCAGCAGATATGGACTTAATAATACCCTTGCCCATCGGTTTCATTACTCCTGCTGGACCACAGTCCATAGCCCTGAACGACTTCCGCGTTGATCGCCCACAACCAAGCACACAGCCCACCAAGCAAACCTGCCACTCCAACGAGGATCGGACGAACACGCGAGCCCAGTGAAGTTGGTGGTAAATTAGCCTTCAGAGACGAGAGTATCCTGCTCGAACTCGCCTTCCTCTGCGCCTTTCGACGATGGTGCGCAGTCCTCGCGATCTCTACATCGATCTCCGCAACGATTAGATTGCACTGGTGGAAGATTTCCACAGCTTCAGCGATGACTTCTGTGCGCTCCGTGGATGTCAAGAGTGAGGATGCAGAGAGGATACGCTCCCTGAATGCGTACTTGATACCCTGATCGTTCGAGTCGTAGTCGAAGAACCAGAAGGAGAGGCCATTTGGAGGAGGCGGTCTTCCGTCGCTTGTTGCTGGTGGTGTTTGCAGTGTCCCGTCGTGGTTCTTGGGCTCCCAGAAGTATGGACCCGCCGAGACTAGTTTAGTACGGATCCGACGCCCGCCGTTCAGGAGAGCCATGTACATTATCCACGCATAGACGAGGATGAGATGTGGCCTGTGCTCGGTCGAATCTCGAATGTGAGAAGCAAAAGCAGTTGCAGCATTCTCTTTCATCGCATGGCTGTCTTCCTCCTTCTCTGCCTCAACCACGGATTCTAGGTTCAATAAATCTGCGCGCAATCTTTCGCTCCTTAGAAGCTCAGGGATGAATATCTCGCTTAGCATCTTCCCGATTCTCCCTGCATCATCATTGATGAAAGAGTCGACGTCGCCCTCCGTGTGATAATTGGAAAGGTCCGTGAGAGAGGTCCGACGTAGCTGGGAAAGCCAGGCCGACTCAAAGGCGAAGAAGATCTCTGCGAAGCGGGATATGCCCAGGGCGTAGAGTTCCGGGTCGGGAGCGTGGGGAGGAAGACACAGCGGGACGCGGGAAGAGACCGTGGAACCAAAAGTGGTGTGGTGGTCCCTGTGCATTTGTAAGTCTTATTATCAAACGAGCGAATATGTTGGTGATAGAACATACCTGATCGCCTCGAATATCTGGGTAGGTAAATCGTCCATTGTTGGGAATGCGCGCTAAGAAATTTGCGTAAGTAGTAAACGCCTAACAAAGATTAACCCGGCAGCAAATGTATATAGTATCATTATCCTCTTCCTGAGACACGGCACTTCTGCCGTTATATACCAGCGTAAAGATCTGTGGTTTGAGGCGTGATCGTGATCCTGGTCAGGTGGTTGACGGCGTTGACGCTGCCGGGTCGGATGATGTCATATCAGTATGTCTTGTCACTTGTTCATCTTCAGTACAGTGCCTTTCTATCGGCGATATAAACTGCTGACATGTAAATAAATCCATAGATATCCGATAAATCTGGACGCTGGGCATTGTAGCGACTGCTGTGGACGCTGTTGCGGCAGTGGAACAAAGAGAGCATTCGAGGCAGTATGGTCTTATTCAATTGGTGTCTTCCTTGAAGATAAATATTTTCAGCATGGTATAGATACCTCCTGTAGGTTAACTAACGTCGATCAATCAAAATCCAATCTCCATGAGCACATTGCATGCTGTGCATCTGTCTGCAGAGATGTTCGAGAAAGTGATAGATGGTGGTGACGATGGGAGGTCAGGCTGGACTTGGCGGCTGACGATAGGGCTTACCATCACATGATCCCCTAACCCAAAACGGCAGCTATCAGGGCTAGTGACAGCTGAAGCCCTATCGTCCCCAAACGGAAATATCCACCACTCGAGCCCAGTCCCTTGTGTGAAATCGTCGCGAAACGCCTTGATTTCGACGATATTTTCACGACGACAACCCACCCCTCGACAAACCCCCGGGACCTCACAATACCGCTAAAGTATGTTATCCTGCTCTGATTTATGATATCTGGAAGGGTTTATCTTTGTTTTGCTGTGCGAGAGAGAGAGACTAACTGCGTTTTTTTGTGTGATTGAACAGATGGCCACCGCAAAGCATGTCCCGATTGTGAAGAAGCGTACGTTCTTGCCCTATACCTTGCATTTGCTCCTCGAAGAATTATCCATCCATCCTATGTGTTACGTGGGGAGTTGAAGAAAAAAAAAAATTCAATGGGGGAGACATGTGTGATGGGGAAGGAATGAGGATGACAAAAAACAAACGGGATGAATTGGACATGAACGAGAAAGGCTGTTTAAGGAATATAGCAGGAGAATATGGAAAAAGGCTGACTTTTGCTGGGTTATTGTGGACATACAGACAAGAAGCGCTTCAACCGCCATCAGTCGGACATGTTCAAATGTGTCCCGTCTTCATGGCGCAAACCAAAGGGTATTGACAGCCGTGTCCGCAGACGGTTCAAGGGCCAGGCCGCTATGCCTAAGGTACGTTTTTACCTTGATGCGTTCCCGCATCTCGAACAAATGCCCGCCCCTCGAACGACAAATTTGATTCCGTCGAGTCTTTCCCCAGACCTACGAATGGGCGAATCGAATTCCGATAGCTAACGGATCTCTTTGATATCGAATAGATCGGTTACGGCAGCAACGCTAAGACCAGACACTTGATCCCCTCCGGCCACAAGGTCTTCGTCGTCAAGAACACCAATGACGTCGATCTCCTCTTGATGCACAACCGCACCTACGCTGCTGAGTACGTCCAAACCACAAACTTTTTACCCATTCGCTACCAATACCGGAATACTAATGAATTTTTCTACGCAACAGGATCGCCCACGCCGTCTCCTCAGGAAAGCGGATCGCAATCCTCGCCAAGGCCAAGGCTCTCGGTGTCAAGGTCACCAACGCCCAGGGCAGACTCACCGTCGAGTCATAGAGAAAATTAAAATTAAAAAATGCATCTTACGTCCATTTGTTGTGTGTCTGCATTTTTTTTTCATGTCCTGCTTTTCTTTTGTGTGCCGGTTGGGATCCCTGGGGCGGTATAAATAACAAAATATACCAAGTTCAAATTCAAATTTCAAAAATTACAAACCCCACCCGATTTTTTCTCTCCCCGTTTTCGAATTGTCTAAGGGTACTAGCGGAGGCAGCAAAGGGATTCCTCCCTGTTCTTTTGACGAGGGATGGGGTGGCTCGATCGGACTGCGGGTGTTGGGCGATTCTGTTAAGTGGCATTTGCTATTTGTGACGATTATGCCCCCTTCATTTGATGAAGACAGCTGTTGAATGGTAGGATTATACTAAATATTTCTTCCGTGGCAAAACATGGAAATCGAGAACGAAGCCTTCCATTTTCCTCTGTTCTAAACTTTCTCCTGGGCTCAACTGCTACGATGCAGCGTCACTTGATAGCTCTACTAACAAATCTTGAGAAACGAGTTGCTTTTGAGGGTGGCGTACTTTAGCAGCTAGACAGTGCAAATAGCCTAGCAGCAGCAGTGGTCTCGTTGTTGCTGTAAATGGAAATAGAAAAATCAGATCTTCATAGCTATACTATATATCTAGAAAATCTACGAAATGCCCATGCAAATAATCAACGCTGAATCCCGCTAATCACAGGGACAGAACACAGAAAAAGAAGTATCTAAGCACTCTGTGCAGCTGGCTCCTCCTCAGCGACTTTCTCCGCTGCCTCAGCAACCGCTTGATCAAGATCCACCGGCCCAATCCCTTCAACTAACACCGTCCGCTCCCCAAGCATTACCCCCGCTCCCACAATTACATCCTCGCCCTCTCTCTCCGTCCAATCTGGCGCTGATGTGGGTCCCTCCATGCCCTTCGGCGGCTTCGCCCACGCAGGCATCTTACTCTTATACCGCCACTCGCCTTCCGTATCCGAGTACGACACCGCATGCAAGAAAATCCCCAACTCATGCACGCCAGGGTCACTAAATAACTCCGTCCCACACTCCTTGCACGTCTCGCCATTCATCTTCTCGCCCTTGCGCTTTAGATACGATGTGACCATCTGCTCGTGCTCGCGCTTCAGCACGTCATTGACCATTTGCGGATCATCGTTTGTGACAGATGTGGGCGGTGGTGTTTGGAAGGTCTGGTAGGTGAGCGTGTCAGCAAGTTCAGTTTTCCCCATTTTCTTGAGCTGTTCGATGATTTCGTTGTCGTGGTCGCCTGTTGCGTCGGCTTTGCCGAGATTGGGCCCAAAGACGCGGCGGTTGGAGTAGATGGGGTCATTGGTGATTGGGTGGCCGAGGAATTGTAGATGCACACGGATCTGATGTGTGCGTCCGGTCAGGGGGAGACAGTGGACTATGCTGTATCCTTCATCCCCCTCGGCGATGAGTGGGGATGGGGTGCTGGATCCATTGGGTGTCGGGCTGACTCGATTCATCTCATCTGGGAGAGTCGCGGGAGGCGTTGCAGGGTCCGCTGCAGAGCCCGTCTTCGATTCCTTGTTATGCGGGGGAAAATAAGCTAATTTCCTGAACTTGGTTTTCGCATCCTTTCCCGATGCTCTGGCCCTGTTCAGCCCTAGCATCGGACTAACTTTTAATAACGGCTGGTCGCAGAGCACAATGCCGTCCGGGAACTTGCCCTTCACACGAGCTATATATTCCTTCTGCACCGTGCGCGCTTGCAGTTTGTTCGCAAAGGCCTCCGCGCCCTTGGGGTGTTTCCCAATAAACATCACACCAGATGTCAGGCGATCCAGACGATTGCAGGGACGTGGGTTCCAAGTATGTCCCCGTTCCGCGCGCATAATTTCGACGATTGAGTTGTGATTGTAGCGTCCTGCTGGATGGACGGGCACACCAGCAGGCTTGTCAATTACGATGATATCATCGTCCTCGTGGATTATACCAATAGGGAGAGCCGTGACGGGGGGCTCGTGTCGGTGCAAGGTATGCGAGATCTTTGCTCCGTTTAGGACTGGTGAATCTGGCTGTGCGACTTCTCCGTTGATCGTCACTTGCCCGGTCTCAATGGCGTTTTTCTAAGCGGAAAATATAGACTGTTAGTTAACTGTGCCTTTAAAAAACAACTCGGAGTCTTCCCAAGTAACGAACATAGTAGGCCTTCGGTCTGTCTCTAAACTCCGTGCCGAAAATATCTAGCAATGTTCGACCCCGCCATCTCTCCTTGCAGAACGTATTGTATGTGAAGTAGTATGGCGCGACCCTGCGTAGGCCGTTTTCAAGGTAATACGGTTCAGGCCATGGGTCGCAAGGGGTCTCCTCTACGTCGGGGGCTTGGTCGACGGCGGGCTCTTGTGCGGCTTGGGCTTGAGGAGCGGGGTCCTCAACGGTTGGTTGAGTCATGTTGGGTCGCGAAGAATGCTGCGGGAAGGAGCAGTCAATATAACGGGGGTGATACTGGTAACGGGTATAGGCCTCAAGGAGCTACCGATACCGTAGACAGATAGATAGACAGCAAAACGAAAAAGTGAGCTTGTGCGATCTAAATGTCCCCTCGGTCTCGTCGCATTTTCTGGCTTCTTTTTTTGCGTGGGGGACAAAATTGGACGGCGAAAAGTAACTCCGGAATCAGGCACAAGTCACGTGCTGTGTGTTATCTGTCGCTGACATAATCGTTATCAGGTCCCGAACAACCTCGGCTGCTTCAGGTCTATACAGAGCATATTGATCAATGAGCAGTCGGCATTACTATCGATATGCCGTGACTGGCAGTATATCATCTCTGGACAATTCCTTGACATTGACTTTCGCTATCATTAACTAAGCAACAGACCAGCACAGGCAGCAGATTTTAGACAATAACTATGGCGCAGACCACACTTGAGCAGAAGAAGTCCAGGACGAGGAAGGACTATGCCTTTCACCTCGAGTACCGGACGAGATGGTATGTATCGTCTTCTCCTCCGTCTAAAATGCCGATATTTCCAGTGCTATCCCAATCAACTAATATCTTCCACTAACGACGCAAAATCAGGTCCGACAACGACATGTACGCCCACCTAAACAATAGCATCTACGCCTTCCTCATCGACTCCATCGTAAACGCCCACCTAATCGCTCACTGCGGTCTCGATCCCTTCTCCGCCCGCTCCTCCTCTTCCCCTTCATCGTCTTCCGCAGCTTCTCCATCCCCATCCCCATCGCAAATTGGTCTCGTAGTCTCATCTTACTGCGACTACTTCGCCTCCGTCTCCTTCCCCGACGTGCTAGACCTAGGTCTACGTGTCGTGAAACTGGGAAGCTCGAGCGTGACGTACGAGGTGGGCATATTCCTTAGAGAAGAGGAAATGGTGAAAGCGGTAGGTGGGTTTACGCATGTTTTTGTCGAGAAGGAAGGGATGAAGCCTGCTGCGGGGGGCAAGGGGATGGATGGCAGGATAAGAGCGGGGTTGGAGAAATTGATTGTGAAAGGAGGTGGGGAGTCGAAGCTGTGAAAGGGTGTGCGTTTGCTGTGTGGGATATAACATTCGGAGAGGAGCTCTCAGTTGGAGGCATTATTGGAGGATTCCCCCCCCCCC